>CM027125.1:42238904-42514881 GCA_015476505.1 Urochloa ruziziensis
TATTACTATATTTTTATTTATTGCACTTAGTGGATCTCTACATATTTGATAGGAAATCAATATAATTTTCATTTGACATTTTTCTTGCACTAAAATATTCATTCATTTCTATCGTCTTCTGCAACTTTTCTACTCCAATCTATTATATTCCTCAAACATATTTGTTTGAAGCCGACAAATGTTACTTAAGTTTGAAAGCTAAAATATAGCTAGATTTTTTTTTAAAAAAAAACTAACGTTATGTGTGATGCATACATTTACATGCATCCTTTATGAGTCAAGAATTTTTTTAATACAATGACAATAAAAGTAACATGGCTAATTTATCGTCACATGTAATAAGATTATAATGATTGGCTCGTGGTTGAGCTTTGATCCTAAAGATGAAACATTTATTATATGAGAATGAATGTGTACTAAAAGCACAAATGAAGCATAGCTCAACTGGTTGGTTGCGTTCCTGGGATACGAATACCCGGGTTTGAATCTCCTTCCCATTGCTTTACCCTTCGTTGTCATCTTTTAGGTGCGGCTCGGTTTACCGGTTTAGGGTGGGGCGCCGATTTTCTCCGCTTAGGTAGCCGGTTCAGGCGGTTATTTCTGTTTATATCTCTCATGCCGGTTTAGATGGATTATGATTCGGTTTTGAGCTGTATGAGCCTCGCGTCGGTCGTTTTGTGCCGTATCAGCCGGTTCTACACGGGTTTTCTTCCGTTTTACTGTTGACGTACAAACTTTTTGGTAGAGACGTTACTTGCTTTATTATTAGGTAAAGATACATCACATCTAACAATTAATTTAGTTGGAGTTCCTATCAAACAACAACAACATATTATACATTGGGTGCGTTGTATCATACATACTTGTTTTTTATGACATGACAACTTTGAAAAGAGGGACATGATATAATGCATTGAGATTAGTCTTAGAGTATAGTCCATCTTTTAAATTATTGGAAAGTCCTAATAAACATGTAGTCCCTCCTTTCGGCGGCCAACTCCCTTTCCTCTCTCTCTTTCCTCTCTTCTTACTAATCCTCGATATATGGTAAAGTGAAATTATCACCTGAAGACATATGATCCAAAACCTGCTACTATGTAAGTACTGATTTGATTTTTTTATATATAAAGTTATGTTGCATGAACATAGACCTTTGCAGCATCTATTCATCCATATTTTTTTACTGGATTTTTCATTGACCATTAATTTTTTCAACGCGTGAATACTAGATCACCTAAATACATGGGAGTACGAATATGTTCGTGGGGATGGTTCATTTCCACTTCGACTGAGGTCTCGTTTGGCAGAGCTCACAGAGCTGACTCTCGGCTAAATCCAGTAGGAGTTCTGCCAAAAAGTTTTTCATAGAAAAGTAATTCCATGTTGATTGTGTGAAGTGATTTTTCTGAAATGAACTAGAGGTTGGAAGCTGAAAAAAGTAGCTTCTCCTGATTATGTGAAGTGATTGTCCATTCGGATTTTAAAATTTATGCTAGAGAATCATTTTCAGCCACATAATCACTTCTCTTAGATAATCATCTTCCATTGAGAATCAAAATCACATAAATCTCTACAAAAAGGCCCGGGCTATATTATTTGAGGCCACGAAAAAAATCATTAGGATTAAGAAAGTTGTTGTGTTGGAGGACTCAAAACCATATGTCATGAGCTGTCATCCAACGGGTTTCTAGATGAGTTAGTTTGGTGGCTTTAGTATTACTTCTTAGGTTTTGGGTTTGATCCTTGCGGGAGCTTGTCTGTCCATAGAGCGTCTCCAACAGTTTCCTAATAAATCTTTTCAATAATCAGTCATCTCAATATCTCTTCTATTGATAATGAAAGATTTGCTTTTGCAGTTTCTTGATAATCTCATCTCGTTCCACCAACTACTGTATTGGGATGAGTCACAACTCGCTCTCTACTTGTGGAGAGTTGGGTAGATTATTTGTGATGAGGACATGCTCCACTATCCGCTGGCAAAGACGCAACAAACGGCCAAGTGGCCCAGTTGTAGTTGGGTGGCGACAGTGTGAACCTCCGAATATTCTCACCTCGCTTAGCTATGGAGGAGGAAGCCACCTTAAAAGGGAGAGCCACCCTTCTCCTATTGAACTAGTATTTTAGAGAGATTAAGCCTTTCCTCGAGTGGGTGTGCCTGAGAACTGTTGGGCTCCGGACGACCTCAATTTATTGGGCCTCAACCAACCTCACCTGGGTCGGATTCATCATTTGGTACCCGAGCTGAGCCCTTTGTTTAAAGGGGTGGGAATGATGCTTAGGTAAGAGGAGGAAAACCTTCAAACCAGGAAGGCCCGACACGTCCTAGACCTTTCCGATTTGAAAATTTTCGGCCGACAATACCTGGCTTCCACCAGGTAGTCCAAAAGGCATGGGCCACTCCCAACACTCACATAAACCCCATCCACCGGCTAAACTCTCGATTAGCCACGACGGCCAAAGCTTTACGGAAATGGAGTAAAACCTTATTCTCGGACGCCAAGCTGCAGTTTCACATGGCACTATCAGTTATCAAGCAGTTTGACATTGCACAAGAATCCAGAACTTTGACGGACCAAGAGTTCCAGCTACGCTACAAACTAAAGAAAAGAGTAATGGGACTAGCCATCCTGGAGAGACTAAGGAAAAGACAAAGCTCGAGGATCACAAACTTAAGGGCAAGTGACACAAACACGCGGTTCTTCCACCTTAAGATCAACTCTCGAAGGCGAAAAAATTTCATCACAAAATTGCGAGCTCCCAATGGTTGGGCTACATCACACCAGGACAAGGCCAACATTGTCCAGGATCACTTTGAAGCAGTCCTGAGCATGCCGCCGCGGCAACCATCGGACTTCAATTGGGACCTTCTTCCGCAGTCCAACATTGACCTGAATCGCCTTGATGATGATTTCACGGAGGAGGAAGTCCAACGTGCCATCAAGCATATGCCGAAAGATAAGGCTCCCGGTCCAGATGGCTTTACCATTAATTTCTTCGTTAAATGTTGGGACACAATTAAAGCAGACGTCATGGCTCTTATACACGCTTTCTACAATCAGAGGCATAACTTCTTTGACATACTCAACACAGCAAACATAGTTCTTGTCCCAAAGAAGGAAGGAGGAGACAAGATTACGGACTTTCGGCCTATCAGCCTTATCCACGTGATCGCAAAGATAATCACCAAGATGATGGCTCTAAGATTACAACCCCACATGAACACTCTCATCTCGAATAGCCAAAGCACCTTCATCAAAACTAGATCCATACATGACAACTTCATGTACGTGCGAAATCTAGCAAGACGGTTCCATACTATGCGCACACCGGCACTGCTACTTAAACTTGACATTTTAAAGGCCTTCGATTCGGTCTGTTGGGACTATCTACTCGACCTCCTACGACGACGAGGCTTCCCCCCGCGTTGGCGAAATTGGGTCGCAACTCTCCTCAGTATGGCTACTTCCAAAGTCTTGCTAAATGGAGTACCTGGGGAGGATATTCAGCATGGACGGGGCTTACGCCAAGGGGATCCCTTATCCTCACTACTCTTCATACTCGCAATGGACCCACTGCACAAGCTCCTGGAGATTGCAACTGAGAAAAAAGCGCTCACAAAGTTGCGTGGTAAATGTGCATGACTAAAATTATCTCTATACGCCGACGATGCGGTCATCTTCATCAACCCAACAACAACAGATGTCGCCAATACTAAAGACCTACTAAGCAACTTTGGCCAGGTCACAGGCTTGCAAACGAACATCCAAAAAAGCTCCATTTCACCAATCAGATGCACATGCATTGACCTCAATGAAATCCTCTCGCCATTCCCAGCTGACATAGCAAGATTCCCTATAAAGCATCTTGGGCTCCCGTTGTCACTTACACGACTAAAGAAAGTGGACTTCCAGCCACTCTTTGACAAAGCAAATAGCAGGCTGGCCAACTGGCTGGGAAAATTTCTAACACCAGCAGGGCGATGAACTTTGGTAAAAGCAGTGCTGTCGTCTCAGCCGATTTATTACCTCTCAGCCCTCAACGCGCCCGCTGAGATTCTAAAGGAGTTAGACCAACGCCGAAAAAGATTCTTGTGGACAGGTACGGACCAAATTGCGGAGGGCAAGTGCAAAGTCGCCTGGACGAAAGCATGTCTACCAACTCGTCTCGGCGGTCTAGGAATTTTGAACTTGAAAAAATTCGCAAGAACACTACGGTTAAGATGGTTGTGGCAGGAATGGAGAGGGGGCGACAAGCCTTGGATTGGTATGCCAATACCATGCAACGAAAAAGACCGACGTCTATTTGCAGCGGCCACCTCAATCACAATCGGCAATGGGGAGAGAAACATTCTGGACTTCGGCATGGCTAAACGGATCGGCTCCGAACCAGATGGCTCCCTCAATCTACAAGTTGTCCAAGCGTAAAAACAGAACAGTCAAAGCTACCCTTGCAAATGATTCATGGATCAGGGACATCGACGTCATGAAAATTAACTCAGTTACACACTTAGAAGAGTTCACAAAGTTATGGCGTGAGCTTAGAAATGTGCAGCTCTATCAGAATGTGTCGGACTCAATTACTTGGAACCTTACCAAGCACGACGAATACATGACCAAGTCGGCATATGAGGCCCAGTCCGTCGGTATTGCAACTTCACCTATGGAGCGACTGATTTGGCGCACTTGGGCCCCACCAAAGTGCAAATTCTTCTCTTGGTTGGCCTTCCAGAGCCGGCTCTGGACAGCGGACCGTCTCATCACTAGAGGGTGGCCTAACCAGCGGATCTGCCCGCTTTGTCACGCACACGACGAAAACATCTTACACCTCTTCACAAAATGCCGCTACAGCCTGGCCATTTGGGACAAGATTTTGGAGTGGACAGCCCCACACGTCCCCCCGCGTACCGACTGGACAAATTTCACTTCCATAGAGGAATGGTGGACTGCAATAGGATCCACGATTGGCGCGCCACTTAAAGGATTGCGCACACTAATCATTCTAGTGTGTTGGGAACTATGGAAAGAGAGAAACGCAAAGAATTTTCCGACGGTCTTTCCTACAGCCTGCGCAGCTTGTCCAGAAGATTAAAGAGGAGGCGGGATGCTGGGCACTGACGGGAGCAAAGCATTTAGGAGCAATTATATCAGGAAGAGCCTAAAGTTATAAATAGAAAATAGAAAAAATACTTAAAAGTCTGTACAGCTCGGCCTAGGCCGCTTTCTTCTTCTCTATTAATTAATACAAACCCGACAATCTTACCGGTTTACATTAAAGAAAAAAGAGGAGGAAAACCACTGCCACTCAAAATTGCTATGAAAATGGGTGCGGCTAAGAACGGTTGGGGTCCGATCAAGCCTAATTTATTGGGCCTTGCCACACGCAGCTTTTCCTTGGGAAGCACAGGAGACGTCAGATCTGGAATGGACGGTTGGATACAGAGCCAAGCAAAGGCACTTGAATCTCTGTCCGTACCAACCTGCGATTGCCCTCCGCCTCCGCGTTTGGTCGCAGCGGCGATCTTGCGGGCGGAGGCCGCTATTCGCGAGCGTCCATCGCCACCTACAAGTTCGGTTGCCGCGGCGATTCTAGGGTTTGCCCTCTCTTGCCAGCGAGAGATTCGCCGGCGTACTCTGTCCCAAGGTATTCTCTACTCTCTAGTCTCTATACCTCTTCATCCCTCCGCCGTCGGCCCGAAGCCGCCCAGTCTCTAACACCGCCCCCAACTTCCCTGCAGCCCCGACGCCGCCGCACCGCTCGGACTCGCCTGCCGCGACGCCGCCCCGACTCGACACTGCCCGGAATCGCCTGCGGCCGCGACGCCGCCCGACTCGACAGCGCTCCGACTCGCCTGCGGCCGCGACGCCGCCCGACTCGACAGCGCTCCGACTCGCTTGCCGCCCCAACGCCGATTGACTTGCTCAGGCCCTGCTGCCGACGCCCAGGTATCGGTCCTATTCTCCCATGGTGCGTTTGTTGGCTAACATCCCAACACAATGTCTTTGGGTGCTGATTATTTGCATATTAGGTTACTAGTATACCACGATGATATTTCAGCCTTAAGAATGTGTAAATTCCTAGGCCACTTTTTTGACCGTTCAATCTGTATTCTGTAATTGTATAACGGTTTCACACAGTAGTTCCTCAATTTGTTCAGGGAATAGGATCACGGACATGAGAAGCTTAACCTGACCCATTCTTAAGTAAAACGACAAATTGAACTACACTTGGCCATTCGTCCTAAGATTTTGAGGGATGTTTGGTTTGAAACTTAGAATACTGAGCAGCAGCAGGCCTTGGTGCATCTCTATGCACCTCCAAAAAAGAGCACTGCAGCTCTTGAATGCTGCACACAGTTTCTTAGGAGTCATGGTCCAAAATAATTTCTGCACTGACAAAATGAATCTTACTTGTGAAACAATCAAACAAACAGAAGGCTGCACTCAAATAATCTTACTAAATGAGTATCAGCTTTCGTAACTTCAAAAGTTCAGAAATGAAACCAAAATATGCAGCTTGGTAGTGTTTATTCCGTTCACTATCATTTACTGGCAACATACTTAAATCATATCTGGTCTTTCCTACAATAAGAGATGAATCTAAGATTATATAACATAAGATGCATTTGTAATTGCCTAATTGGAGATCATCCATCTCTGATAAGCATCGATGCTTTCATTCTTCATAAAGTACACGTGCTGTAGTCATTCCATTTGGGCTGGTGATCAACTGGGCGTCCACTAAACCTGTCTTCCTGTGATGATCTTTTCTGCGACCTGAATTAATACCAATATTTTGATAGTCACATCAGAAACAATAGTACAATGTTCCATGCCTATGTCAATAACATGTTGGTCTTTTAGCATGCTAATTACCAGGGCCATAACAAACCTTGACTGTCAAATGAGATCTGAATAGATGCACGTTATTTATTTATTTTAATCGAGGCACCTTCCCACAGCAATGGAAATTTCCAGTGTTTATTCCATTCAAGGTAGACACCTAGGGAGGCTTTGGCATCCAGGCATGAGTACAGAGGGTTAAACACCCATGTTTAAACGTACAGAAAACACTAGCATTATCCCGTGAGCTACAGATGAGAACTAGCATCATCCCGTGATCTTCCAATGTCGCCGGTGGCAGCATCCTTGGTGAGTGGTGGCACCTTCTGTTGGGTAGCCATGATCTGACACACGACGGACATCAGCATCCCTATCCCCTTCTCCAACCGAGCCTGGAATTCTAGCATGCAGAGGTCTGTCGAAAATTGCATTAGAGAACAAGCATGGCAGAGTATCTCAGCAGGATGCTTTTATCAGTTTGTGATCAAAGCAGAATTTGTTTCTTGCTTTCCAAGACGCCCAGCAGATAGCAACCAAACCAAAGACAAGAACATCAGTACCCCCGAGCAGCCATTCATATACCCACCTACAGTACTGATTCAGACTGGAGGGGATGTTTTATTCTCCTAAGCAATGGGCAACTATCCCCGACACCTTACGTTTTTTTTCTCGGTGCAGAATTTTAAGGAACGCGTGGCCTCTTATGCCTATATAAATATGTGTGTCTGTTTTGTAAGAGCCTGCTACTTGCTGGTGGGGTGTGTGTGTGGGTTTTGGGTTGTTTGTATTTGGGCTGTTTCCAGCCAGCCCTTTGTTCTTTTCTCCTTCTTAAATGAACTGATGCGCAGCTCTCCTGTGTCGTTCGAGAAAAAAATAAATAAATATGTGCGTCATCTGCAATTCAGCAATTGTGTCCTCACAAAACTGAACCAATATCAGTAGACAAATGCATCACCTAGCCTACTGTTGGTGAGAGTGTTTTGCAATGTTAGTTCATCCAGCTTCCAGATTAACAAATAATCAAATCAGCAAACACATAAAGAAACATATGGTCTAACAACAAAGATGCAAATAAGTACCAGGTGGACACAGCAAAGAATGCACCCGGTGCATTATGTAGGGGGTTTAGATATAACTTTCTTTTTGCTCATGAATTGTCTTTGTAGTAGCCTAGTAGGTTGCAAACAAACCATGCCAGGCCTTGTTACTCAGATTTATTTCTAACATGTGCCTCAATGTTTCACATACATTTTCTAAATTATATTCAGTTAGCTGTTGGTCTAGTGGAAGCTAGCCATGCTTTCCTCTGTGTTAACTGTCAAAACAGTCAAATTAAAGTTTCTCCAACTTTACATTAAAATCTTAGTACGTATTCATTCATGTCTTCATGATGTCAGTCAGTTATGATGTTGGCACCTTGAAGGCTTGAAATATGTTTTACTTGTATGCGTGTATTTTCTATCATGTGCGAGAATTGTTGGATTGAACATGAAATATATTTTTCTTATTGAATTCATGCCGGAACAAGGTACCTTTGCTGTTTGTAAAAAATCCAGCACAGAAGACATAAAGAAATTTAGCCTTTTTGTATTGTATCCATAAGGTTCAAAGTCAGAATGTGGTAGTCTTCCTTCCTTTTCGAAGTAGCAGTTTTTTCAGAATAGATTTTGCAAGTTACTAGTATGTGTTACTGTTGCCCCCTCCCCCTTTAAATGTTCCGCTTTCCCATATTTCAGTTTGTCCAGTTTGTCCTATAATTGATCTTTCTTTTGCTAATGTACTGGTTTCTTTTATCTAACTAGTTTTACGAGTAATTAAGTACTGCATTATTTAGTTCTCAATTAAAATGAACATCATGTCATGTTTAACCCATGCATTTGTTGTAACTGTGCAGGAGAATCATCTACGTTGCCAGCTTAAATTCTCACTTCTCAACAATTCACCGCCGGAAATTTGGTGTAGCAGCACCCCATCACTTCTGTGGTGAGTCACCACCCTTTATGTCCTGCTCACTTGTGTCATAGTTCAGACATAAGCTCTGCATGCTAAAACAAAAAGAGAAAGAAGCTTTTAGTGTCTAGTCATCTCTCATCTATTTCCATTGAAGCTAACTTGGTATGTGTATCATTTTTTCTTTACATTCAAAATTCTCAAACAAGGAGTACTTTTATATCATTTCCTCAGGGTCACTATTTTGTTGGATATTTTTTTTCCACGTGGACCAACATCTATCAAGGTCAATCCAGGTTTGCAAATCCAACTCTTTCCTTATTTTTAGAGAAGTCTTTCTATCCATTTGTATTGAAATGATTTGGTTGATTTCTTGTCGTTTTGAAGGTTTTGGAGTACTAGTGAACATTATGTTCAATCTCACTGATATTTGGAGCATGTAAACAAGAATGAGTCCGGATCATGTTTTGTTTTGAACTATGTTTGATAGACCACAAGAATGGAAATTTGTCTGTCAAACTTAGTGGCACTTGGAGCAAGTAATCATGAATGGTTGGATAGATTTTTTTTAAAAGAAAATAATGGCATCATAATCACGAGTGGAACTCCGGTTTTCAGATGGAACACAAGGTTCTGGAACTCAATTCACAAGTATGGAATGAATTAGGCCACTAAATTTTTAGAATGGAAGGAGAAATTTTTATGCAAGATAGTATTGGATCAAGGATGAAAATTTGCAGAGGACGATGGATATCATATTTATTGGGTCCTTTGTGTTGGATCGCGGGAGTCACCACATATATGACTACTATAGAGAAAATAATTATTCTACTTGGTACCCTGTGGATATAATTGGCATGGTGGATCTGTCCAAGTGTCCATGATATGAGTGCTTCTCAGCACATTACCTAGTCAACTGTCAACATTTCTTTTTGAAAGTTGATAAACAAACCAAGTCTCCGGAGGAGTTTCAAGCATACAAAATGAGGAATATTGTTGTAATTTTTTTTTTAGTTTTCCTTTGATGTAACTCTACCTTGTAATGTAACCACCTTAGTGTTTGAGGAAGATGATTTATGGAATTTCTTTTTGTTTTTTTAAATATATGCTATGGGTTCATGAAAACATATAAAGTGGAAACACCAATATGCAGAGAAGTGAAGAGAAAAGTAGTAAGCTATTAGACTGTTAATTAGAAGGGGAAAGTATGCTATTCCCGGTACATATATTTTGCTATGTTTCACTGGATATGAATTTGTTCTAAACTTGAAAGCTTTGATGGTTTGCATGACGTCATGTACATATTACATTTTTAGTCTTGTTTCTGATTGTGTTCGTACCTCATTTTTCAATGGATTCGTGTACTTTATTGTTTTAGCCAAGTTTCATAGCTAGATGTATTGTCTATTGCCATTTGGATATACAAATTGTTTGATTATTGCAGTTTCAGTCAGCGTTATTTTGTGCAAGAGATTATATGTGGAATTGCTAAGGACATTTAATGTGCATTGCTTTCAGTTTTTCCTTTGATCCTATTATTTTACTACTCTTGGTTCATTTGAGATCAAAGGTGTAACATCCACACTTTTTTCCCATAATTTCTTACAGTTTTTGTATAATGTAGTTATGGCATGACAAGCTAGTGTGATATAACACATTATATCAAGCATGTAACAAATTTGGTTTAGAAACTAACTGGTTTTGTCAAGTTCCAGTCAAAATTCATTTTCCTTTTTGAGCATTTTTACACATGCAAGTCCCATTTAATTAGTCTGTGCTTTGAACTTCTTTTCAGAATAGGCCAAAGTTCCATTCAATGAACAAACATAACAAAAACTAGTGGTAAAGTAGATGACGTATGGTGCTTATGCATTTTCCTGCTTTGTATTCTTTACCTATTTTTGGTTGCTTGCATTTATGCAGGAATAGAGAGAGAGAGAGAGAGAGAGAGAGAGGATGTTTGCCTTGCTCGGTATACACATACATATCATAAAATATTTCTTTAGTTGAATGGTCAATAAGAAAATCTAGTGCACTAATCCTGCAACTTGTGACTGTAGGATTTGCTTTGGGGGCATGGGTCCTTCTGTCACCCTGGTATGAGATTAATTGACACAGATTTCTAGAAACATGTTACATGACTTATATTTGTCTTCATGACCAGAAGATCTTTTTTTCTTTTTTGAACAACAAAATTCTTAGCAAGAAGATTCAACCGATTAATCTTTTCGTCTTGTTAAATATCGGCAGCTGGAGATTTGTGGGCCTTCAGCGTGGTGATCTGCAGCAGCCACTGCTTGAAGCTGAAGGCCGTGCTGATATCAACTACTTTCTTCTGAGCTGGTTCTCCCTTTCTGTTGCCGGTTCTGTCTACTGGGCATGGTTCTTCTGGATTGGTAATAATTCTGTTGAGTACCAGGGAACACTGTTGTGGTCTGATTTCAGT
Organism: Urochloa ruziziensis; assembly: GCA_015476505.1. Taxonomy (NCBI): domain Eukaryota; kingdom Viridiplantae; phylum Streptophyta; class Magnoliopsida; order Poales; family Poaceae; genus Urochloa; species Urochloa ruziziensis. Next base: position 42,250,140 of record CM027125.1, read on the forward strand.
GGTTACTTGTGCGTGATGATTATCTTCACAGTTGTCATCAACAGTGTATTACTACTCATTTTGTCCATCCTTGACCCTAAAAAGGTAATTAACTCAAGAACTAATTCTTGTCAGCATGTTATCACTCCAATCCACCTCTAGCAATGTTGCTTCACACTTGCTTTTGACAGTACTAATATAATTATTAATCTCTGCAGACCTTGTTGGTTCTGTCAACATGGATTGCGGGCTTCAGCTTCGTAAGCTTCCTTGTGCTTCTATCCAAGGGCTCTACCCGAGCATACATCACTGGATCTATTGGGCTAGCACTTACCGTTGCAAGTAACATATGCCGAATTCTTTCCTCAGTAAGTTGCAAATTCTTCTTTATCTTGTAGTTCAATTCTAATGGTTTGTTTGAGAGATCAAAATACTTATTTTTTAGGAGCTACTTAAAGCATTTTTTTTTTGCAGGAACGTCCACAGTATTCCACTCTTGCCATGAGTGTGGCATTGGCAGGTGCCTTTGCTGGAATACTGTGGATGCCAATATCTTGTGCATTTGATAGTGGCACTAAGGACGCACATACATTTGGTTTCTGGAGTGTGTTTCTCAAGAAAAATTTCTTTTGGAAGGTAAATTTTCCACGTTCCAAATAATGCATACATGAAGCCAATATAATTACATTGGTCTTAGTCCTGGTCTTTTTGCATTTAGCTACATTTGACAGTTGGAAGCATCATCCGGGTACGAGATATTGTGTTCCTGGTCATCCTGGCTGGGGGGTTAGCGAACGTGCTTCACGAGTTTACACAGAGCTGGTCATGGCTAAAACAGAAAGTGGTGCAATCAGCCTGACAGTATTCAGAAGACATACCATCACTTTGTCCCTACATGACTGCCCTACTGGTTTTGCTTAGACATCTTGTGATCTGAACTCAAGAGAGTCACAGAGGGGAGGGAGGGGGGCAGGCAGGCATAGCGCTACATCTTGACCGCCACTAGCACCTGACCGTGCTCAGGCAAGGCCCCTGTAACATGTGAGAGAGGACACCAGTGAACGCCCAAGGTGCACGAAGTTTTGTTTGGTAACATAGTTTTGGCCATAGTATTGGTGACAAAATCTGAGGGCGAGGTTCATGTTTGTATCAGATTAACCAAGTAAGTAGTGGTTTATGTTCAATGAGTTGGACAAGTAAGAGCATGCTGTTAGCATTCAGGTGCTAATCTGGCGAGAAGAAACCGTTAACAGAATTTTCTGAACGGTGTTCACATAAGTAATACTCCGTACCCATTTGGTTGATAATTTATCAAGTCCTCTTCTTTATCTTGTAGTCGACATGATTGAGACCCAATCCAAAGTATTTAGCGTGTATATCAGTTGTCGAGCAAAAGGAAATAACACAGAAAATGAAGTAACCACGCACATTGCAGAGTTCCGTTTTCGTTTTTTTAGTGGTTTGATTTTTGACGGGATACAAAGTCATGATTTAGCAGAGGGACAGGAAGCTGGCTACATATTGCTGTCAGACTAACAATGTTAGCGATGAATATGTGATCAATATCTTGGAATGTCATTGGTAAAATCCTTGTCAGACATGCTACTTTTGCTTTATTAAGCACAACCTGAAAATATGAGATTATGCAGGAGTGAGATCATGTCGATACATGTGCTACATAGTATGGCGCTCTGACTTAACATTATGGAACTTGGAATATATGTCTCTAAATGGTTTGCACTTTAAGCAGATTTGTTATGAATTTTAAAGTAGGAACGCGTGGAATTTTTTAAAGCAGATCTGTACAAATACTGAATGTAGCTGAAATTTTAATTCATAAAAGAAGACAAAGCTGAATGTAGCTGAATTTTAATTTTCTGCATAAATAATTCCTCATCAATGCTGATGGACACTACTGCAAGTGATCCATCTGTGCATGCTACATTAAAAAACCAGGTGTACCACTGCCATCATCTGGCCTGATGCCATCAGACTCGTCGACCAAAACCGACTTCTTGCACGGGTACGGGCGCGCCGCCGCCCCCTTGTCCAGCGCCGCCGTGCAAGACAACAGCCTCCTGTGCTTCTCCGATATAACACGAACCTCCACGCGCACCGCGCCGTCCGCGCGCTTCTCGCCGGCCATGAGCTCCGCGAGCGCCCTGGGCACCCCGACGCCCCCGCTCGCCGCGACGAAGGCCAGGTCGGCGGCGCCCTTCCGCGGCACGCAGAGCTCCTCGACGACGCCGGCGGCGAGAGGCACGCCCCCGTACAGGATCACCGCTTCGCCGCCCACGCAGACCTTGGACATGCCGGCCAGGTTGTCGATGCCCAGGGTCAGGTTGAACGCCCGCGGCGCGCGGTCGTCGATCCCGGAGAACCCGTCGACGGTCACGGAGTACACCGGCAGCCGGGTGGTCAGCATCATGAAGGCCCCCCAGGCGAGCGTGCCGACAAGGAGCAGCGCTAGGCACGCAACGCCGGCCAAGCCAAGCAATGCAGCGACGGCAACTGCCATGCTGATAGGCTCCTTGTCCCGGTCCGGCGGCGGAAGTTCGTCGTCTCTCCGGCCGCTCAGGAGCTGTGCGTCCATGGTTGCTCGATCAATGTGCACAATGCACACGGCTATACTCCTACCAATTTAAGATGCCCCGGCCCGTTCGTGTCATGGCAAACGTGAATAGCTGCCGATCTTGGGTTGCGTCCGTCCTTGATTCAGGAAGATGAGTTTGAGGAGTTGGATTCAAACAACTAATAATGGAATTGGCAGTTATGCAGGGTTCATTTAGGAGTCCGGAGAACATATACGAGTCATCATCAAAACAAAACCGCTTTTGATGCCTCAGCCCGACCCGTTTTCTTACTGCCTACCAGATGATATACACATCAAATTAAGTTATGTGACAAAATCAACACTAGTCACGTTCACGAAAAAAAAATTACTTTGTTGTGCGCAAATTCCGCCCTTGCCGCCGGCGTCGCCGCCGCCGCCGCGGAACGACGCGGCCAATGGAGCCGGACGACCTCGAAGCAAACCTCTCACCGTCGCACGCTCCCGCCGCGATGAAACCCGAGACCATCATGGCGTGCATGGTCGCGGTAGCAGTCGTGATCGCCGGGGCTTTCATAGTCTTCTACCCGCAGGACACGCTGCTCCCCACTTTCTCCGTCTCCGTGGACGCCGCCGCCGGCCTCGACGAGCTCGACGGCGCGCCGGCGCCGGCGAACGCGACGTTCGCCCTGACGCTGCACGGCGTCACCCGCCCCCGGCTGCTGAGGACGCTCGGCATCTGCAACGAGCGCGGGACGGTGGCGGTCTCGTACGCGGGCGCGGTGCTGGCCTGGGGCCGCGTGCCCAAGTTCTGCGTGCCCGCGCAGGGGCAGGAGCACGTGAAGATGGTGGCGCTCGGCGGAGACGTTGAGCTCTCCGACGAGCTCCGCGGGCGCCTGGCTTCCGAACGGCGAGCGCGGACGGCGGAGCTGGACGTGGACATCATGCTGGATCGGCAGAGGTATCTGTCGTGCCGGGTCAAGCCAGATGTGGATGGGCCATCGCCGTGCAAGGTGTTTTTACTTGACTAGTCTTCCCGGAGGAGCGTACGTGTACTAGTCATGCCTGCGCGGGTTGAGCAAAGCACGCAAACTTTCTATTAAACCTTCCCGTCCCTTCGCTTGAACTCCTGTTCCCTTTGAGAATTCCTGACTCAAGTAGCTACATGAAGTCCTGCCAATAATTTGCCATGGCACTCTTTTTTATTTTATATATTTGATTCAAATAATATTTTAAGAGTAAAATGCATGAATGGCCATTATACTTGTTGCCTTGTTTCAGTTTGGCCATCATACTTAGAAAAGTATAAATCATGGCCATTAAGGTTGATCAACTCTATCAATATAGTCATTAGCTCAATAATTATATGTATTCGTATGACATGGCATCCATCGTGACTGGTGACTCATGCTCCAACGTGGACAAATCAACTCTTTTTTTTTCATTTATCCCCCATCTCATGTTTCTCTTGATTCCATCTAAAATCATCGTTAATTACTCTCTGATATTTAGCCATGTTTCTTATTAGGCGGACTAAGATCGGGAAAGTCACGATTTTTTATGGCAGCGGTGAGCAAGAAAGGCTCATGCTGTAGAAAAGAAAGTAGCTTTGGCATAAGCAAGAAAGGCTGAGGCTGCATAGAAGAAAGCAGCAGTTTTGAAGGAAAAAAGGATTGCATCTGAAGAGAAAAAAACATTAGTGGTTTAAAAAAAAGAAAAAGCAGCTGCCAAAAAGGAAGCCGATGCTCATGCGAGACCACAGGAGGCACAAGCTGCGAAAAAAGCAAAGAAAAACTAATTTTCTACCTACTTGATGCTTTAATTTTATTATCCTTCAGAATATTTTTTAATAATATTGTCATTGGACACTACTTCGTGTGTTGTAAAATTCGAGATATGGATGCTTTCAATCAAATTTGAGCTCTAATTCTTGAGTGTACCTCAAACATGTTAATTCATAAATGGTTCCGTCTAATTTTATCTGAGTGCCTAGACCCAACAATAACCCTAATGCTTTCTAATGTGGCCAATGACATTTGTTCAAACATTAAATAAATTAAATTGGAGGGAGCAATTTATAAATCTATAGACCTCCATCAAGCTACGATGGATGCCATGTCATACGAATATGTATAATTATTGAGCTAATGACCATATTGATAGGGTTGATCAACCTTAATGGCCACGATTTACACTTTTTTAAAACTGAAACAAGGCAACAAGTATGATGGTCATTCATACATTTTAGTCATATTTTAATACTGGAGAAGTTCTCTAGTTGTATTTGGTTATGGATTGCGTCACACTAGAGTCCGCGCGACTCTCGTGGTTGGCAGCCTGCGACACGTGAAGCCATGCGCCTCCGTGGCCAATAAACCTAACTGTTTGTCCTACGGAACAAAATCTCTATATACTCCGTATCTGATATGGGCCGAGCGTGGTCTAAAATTACAACAAAGTAAAATAAATGTGAGAGATATTGACCTCCCCCGCCTGTACGGAAAATAATAAAATTGAAACTTTCAACATGAGACGACCAACCGCGCCATAGAGAACGAAAACAAAAGAAGTGCTAGCGTCTGGACGTCCGATCGATTTTTTTCCAGAAATTATGTACTGAAACATAGTGAAACATCTAGATGTGAGGAGTAAAATTTTCGCCGCAACATCGTTTAATTTATAGTTTAATTTGTGCAACATTGAAACAAAACTATTGCAATATCACTATCATGCAACTGCAACATCGAAAAATTATACTGAAATATAGTGAAACATATGGATGCGGAGGAGTAAAAATTTCTCGTCACAACATCGGAGCTCTGTTGCATACATCGAAACAAAGTTATTGCAACATCACTATCATATAACTGCAACATTGAAAACGTACTATTGCAACACCATGGGTCTCGCCGCGCCATAGGGGACAAGGAGAGCTTGACCCCAGCCATGAGGATCTCGACCCCGGCCATGGGGGGAGAGGGAGAGGATGATGAGAACTAGGGTGCCCTATCTTCCGTCAGGGAGAGGATAATTCGTTTTGGGCGGAGCACGACACACCGATCCGACTTCAAGTCAGCAAACTCGAACCCTGTAATCTTAGCACAATGACTCCTCTGGTTATCAACCGTAGTCACAATCCGGTTGACCTCGCCAAGAAGGCTAATCCCTGACTGCGAAACGAAGAACACAAGCAAGAACTCGAAAGAACGCAGCTCTTAAATATAGTGACAATCTGCAGATGAATGATTAAGCGAACGAGTTGGGGTTTCACAAACCGATGAACGGCGACACTATCTCAAACAGAATAATCTAAGCAAAACCCGAGTCTAAGCGGTGGCGGCTGCTGAGTTTATTAGCCTAGGGGCGTCTTAGGGTTGGGGCGCACCAGGTGGGGAGTCCTCAACTTGGGTCGAAGGCCCGACACGATACAAAGCCTGAAAAGGCCCAAAACAGGTGACGCAGCATCTTGTCATTGTCACACAGCGTGATCCATGAACCTTCTGGAGCTAGGGCTAGAACCAAAACGACGGCGTCGTCGTCCCCTTTCCAACGCATACTTATACGCCTCGTTTCGATGTCGTATGAGGGAGATATCGCCAAAACCGTGCAGGAGTGTCGGCTGAATCCGAACTGAACGTGGTGGCTGAGTTGGAGACGAGTTGTAACTTGGGAGAAGCCTGTAACATGTACGTGTTCAGCGTGGCGATGTCCTCATCAGAGGAGCTCGCGCCACCAACCATGGTGAGAGGAAGAGGATCTCGCCATTGTCCATGGGAAGATGGAGCTCATGCCTGCCAGCCATGGAAGGAGGAAAAGGAGCTCGCCTCCGTCCATGAAGAAGAGGACCTCGCATCGCTTTTTATGGGGGATCTCGCGCCGCCGGCCATGGAGGAGAGGGAGAAGCGCTCAGCGCCGAGGAAGACGGAGTCACCAGCTATAGGGGAAGAAAACTGCTGTGGGTGGACGCAGACGGCGGTAGCCTGCGAGCACGAGGCTTAGGGCCAGGGTCTGCGACAGGCGCGAGGACGGCCGGCAGCAATGGTGGGGCTGCAAAAGGCGGAGGCGGGTGTCCAACACACCAGACGCCCGATCTACAGCATTACTGAAACAAAATTCCTCCGAGACACTTTCGTACTTGCATTACATGACATGGCAACTTCGTAAAACGAGGCATGATTGATACAACCAGTTTGTATATACTCCCTTGGTCCCAAGAATATAATAATGTTATAAGATTTAAAATTTGTCTCAAAAATATAATATTCTAAGATTAGACGTCATGCATGAATAATCTGGCAGGTTAAATTTGTGCATGTATATGATTAAATGCAGATATGTTTTACTCTAATTTATACATATGAAACTCAACTAAGGGCACATGCATCTTTTCTCCATCCACTTTTAATTTGTGAAAAATTCAAAAACATCATTCTTTTTTTTTGTCACGGAAGGAGTATATTAGGTTAAGCACAGGATTTTTTGAAAAATAAAGTTTCTTCTGTTCTGGCTATGACTCTGAAGCGCCTCGGAGATGATACTAGCTAGTCATGTGCCATTGATCCAATGCAGTATAAACACCTTGCACGGCGATGGTTCATCCACATCTGGCTTGACCCGGCATGACAGATACCGCTGCTGATCCGGCATGATGTCCACGTTCAGCTCCGCCGTCCGGCCCCGAGAGCCGCTCGGAGGCCAGGCGGCCGCGGAGCTCGTCGGAGAGCTCCACGTCGGCGCCGAGCGCGACCATCCTTACGTGCTCCTGCGCGCCTGCGCGGGCACGCGACCCCAGGCGAGCACCGCGCCGGCGTACGAGACCGACACGGTACCGTCCCGCGCGCGCTCGTTGCAGATGCCGAGCGTCCTCAGCATGCAGCCGGCGGCGGGTGACGCCGTGCAGCGTCATGTCGAACGTCGCGTTCGCCGGCGCCGGCGGCTCGCCGTTGAGGCCGGCGACGCCGTCCATGGAGACAGAGAAATTGGGGACCAGCGTGTCCAGAGGGTAGAAAACCATGAACGCCCCAGCGATCACGACTGCTACGACCGAGCTTAGCTCAGTTGGTGTGCGCTCCAGTTGGGGGAGGCCACCCGCCCGGGCTCAAACCCGGCGCTGCACCGCGGCCTAGGTCGGGGGAATAGCGAGCCCCTTTGTCTAAAAAAGAATTAAAAAAATCACGACTGCTACCGCGACCGTGCTCGCCATGATGACGGCCTTGGGTTTCATCGCGGGCGGCGGCGGCGGACGGTGAGTGTCGGTGACAGGTTCGCTTCGGGGTCATCGTCCGGCTGACTGGCTCCATGGCCGCGTCGTTCCGCGGCTGCGACGCCGGCGGCGAGGCAGCAGGGGTGATAATGGGCCATGGCTTTTATGCCATCTTTATGATCCAACTCGGTTCCTAATTATTTGTAGACCAAATTTGTATATAATTTTGATCCGATCCATTTTAGGCCCGATCCATAAATTTGCTAATATAAAAAGTTGGGTCCATTATCACCCCATGAGGACGGAATTTGCGCTTTGACTCGCTCTGCTTACGATTTTAGGGCCGGTTTAATTCCGATGAAAGTGGTGAAAAAAATTTGTATTAGGCCACGTGAGAGAAGAAATGAATTGACACGGTTTTCTAGTGTAAACTTTTAATTAAACAGGCCCTTAGACGCAGGACTTTGATGTGTTGTATCATGTATGCTGGTGCGTCGTCGTCGTATGAAAACGGGTCGGATCGATAGTTCGATACTGCCGAGAGCCGACAGCGCGACTTGCTGCTGTTTGAAAGTTTTGTTGGGACCTTGACGCCAGACACGGCCCAGCAGGCTGTAACTGCCAACCAGGCCCAAGTCTGATACGAGCGAGGGTTAGTTGAACCAAGTTTGTGTTTGATCCAGTATCAAATCACACATTACACCACGGCAATGAGCGAGGGCGAGTTGAGCCTTCAAGGACAAGGACTCACGTGTATACGCACACAAGAAGTCCCTTTCGTCTACCTTCCGTGGTCAACTCTTATATCCTGTACACAAAGTGTAAACGTATCTACTATCAGAGCTGATCTGACTAACTCTTCTCCTCGTATAGCTTATTCTTCTGTTCTCGGCTCAGTTGATCTCGATATTCTTCCAATTGTTGGGGAAGACAAGATGCAAGTCATCAAAGATCCCGAGACGAGAGAGGCGATCGCGGTCCTAATTGGATTCGGTATGGTTTCTGCTACTTGTTCCGCCTCCATAGTACATAGTAGGTTTGCAACGACTGATCTCCTCCGCTTGACGCATGCTTGCGAAAGCAGTTGCCACTAGAAGAGAATGAGGCATCCGCGGACGACATAAACATGGGCCATTTTTGGACTCGGTGCTAATGGAGTATTAGCACCGGGTCCAACGGCTAGCAGCCGCGCGCAGGCGCGCGCGGCGCGCGTCGGTGGGGAGGACCTTTAGCACCGGATTATGGATACAACCGGTGCTAAATGCAGGAGCTGCAGTATCCCTGATCGGCTTGATCATTATGATGTGCGGGGACAACCCCCGTGGCGATTCCTTTTCCCTCGCTCTCACCGCCGTCGGCAGTCCACCCGGCGGCGCGCCGCAGCTCTCGCGGTGTCGTTAAACCTCACCCTGTACGCGGAGAACATCCGCATCCTCGGGGAGAGCTGCTTCAGCCACGGCCAGGCGTCGCTGTCCTACGACGGCGTCACGATCGGAGAAGCCACCGTGCCGGGCTGGTGCGTGGGGGCCAAGGGCACGGCGGAGGTGGAGGCGGTGGCAAGCGGCCGCGGCATGCAGCTGCCGGACAGGCTGAGGAGGCGCATGGAGGCCGAGCTGCGCTGGGGAGCCACGCAACTGGACGTGGAAGCCAAGCTGTTTCGCCACGCAACTGGCGAAGCAAGGATGTGTGAGGTCGACCTGTGGCGACGACTCGACGGGTTGACGAAGGTCTAGGAAGGCTGGGCAACTTCGCTCACCCACTGACAAGCACTTAAGAAACGGATCCGTGACGTAGAGACGGAGGCGGGCGTGTCGAGGCCCACGCATGTGGTGATTCTCGAGGCGACGAGAGCGAGGTGGAGTCCAACGGTGGATGTGGCGAGGCCCCCGTGCGTTGTGTTTCGCGGTGGCGACTGCGAGGCAGCCTGTGAGAGGTCCGGATTCGGTGGTTTCATCTTGTCAGGTGGTGTGTGGTGTAACACCCCGTCCTTTTAAAAGCATTTAAAATATGCATTTTCTATAATTTTTCTTAGTTAAATATAATCCTTTTATCTCAAATATTCAAAATTTATTTTATAAATTAAACCATACATTTAACTTGCCATGCCTTGAGTGATGCATTTGAATGCTTAGAGCCTCTCAGATCTCTAAATTCTAGGTAGAAATCCCTCCCAAATCTCTCGTCCATTCCAATGTTTAGAATTAATATTCAAACTTAACTTCAATATTACAATCTCAAACCTTACTAAAATATCCTAAACCTATCTCCTTCAAGCTCCCACCACGAAATCCCATTCGAATCTAAATTCATATTCAAATTCGAACCCCAAACAAATAGAAAACCCTTTTATTCACTAACGGGCCACAACCTTCTTTTCAGCCCATCTCCCCTTGCAGCCCCAAACCCAAAGTCTAGCTTCACACCCCGGACTTCCCTCTCAGTCCGCCCCTTCCCTCATCCGGCCGGCACACTCCCTCCCGCCAGCCCAGCTCGCCTCCCCGGCCGAAGGGCGCCAGCCCAAATCGCCCTATCCCCACCTCCGGCCCGTACGCCCCCTCGGCCCGCAGCTAGCTCGGCCCACCCGCGCGCCGCACCTCCCCAGCAGGCCGCCAGCCTGCATGCGCGGCCCACGCGGCTCCGCGCGTAGCCAGTAGGCCGCCGGCCCAGGTGGCCCGCGCGCCCCTTCCTCCTCCTGCCCTAGCGGTTGCAGACAGCGCCGCCGCTGTGCCGCCGCTCCCACGCGCCGCCGCCGCCGTTGATCGCCCTCGCCGTCGCTCCAGGCGACCAAAAGCTCGCCACCGCTCGCCATCGTGACCCTCCCTCGTCCCCTCATCCCATTTTTGCACTCCGTTTCTTCCTCCTATGCCTCCACCACTGCCGACGCCAAGCACTGGCCGCCGTGCCTGGGCACTGCATCGCCGGCCATCCTCGCGTACCGCACTGCCTCACGCTTCGCCCGCCACGTCGCCCCCCTGCCGCCTCGCCACGCCGACCGCTGCATGCTGCCACGCCACCCTCCTCCGCTCAGCACCCACCACGTCGCCCGGCCAGGCTTGGCACCGAAGGCAACGGCGTCGGCCCGAAGCCGCGCCCTGCTCTCGCTGCTTCCCTTGCGTGCTGCCACGCCACCACTCGGAGGCTCGACGTCCAGCTCCCAAACCCGACGCCCTTGCCCCCAACACCTATAAAAGGGCATGCAGCGGTACGCGTAGGAAAAGGTGCGACAACTACTGCTCTGTTCTGTTTTCGGATAAGCCCGGAACAATATAACCAGCGGCGTAGCTTTAGCCATATTACACCGCCCATGTACACGTAGAGAAGGTGCGCCAACTGCTGCTCTGTTCTGCTTCCGGGTAAGCCCGGAACAGTCTAATCAGCGGCATAGCTTTAGCGATTTAACCAAGCATTGTGAACGACGCCAGTTCGGCTGGCCGCGCAATGCCCAACCCCCGCCGCTAAACCCCATCGCTACTCGCCGCTTCGCAACCCTAGCCGGGATGCTGCCCAATTCTCAAGTTTCCAGCCTAGTCCACCCTAACTGTTATAATGCCCGACCGAAACCCTGATCCTTGCCCCACCTAGCGGTTATACTGCCCAATTTCAAACCCTAGATATATCCCGGTATAGCAGTTATGCCGCCCAACAAAAAACCCCGGTTACTAAACCCTAGCCCCGTATAGCTGTTGTGCCGCCCAAATTAAACCCTAAGTAAAACCTAGCCCTTATGTTGCCTGACCAAAAATCCCAGATATTAGCAAACCCTAGTTGTCATGCCGCCCAATTCCTCTCATAATATTCCTGGAAAATTATAATTAATTTTCCAAAATATTATCAGAAATCCAATCTAATATCCCTTAATTATTTAGAAATCTATTTCTAAATAATTAATATAATTATTCAGGAATTATTTAGATATTCAGTAATTCTCAGAATAATTATCCCTAACCTTTCCTTCCACACTTAGAAGCCATCCCCTCAGCTAAACCCCTCTTAAACCCCATCGTCCTATCCATTAATTATTATTAAATAATTAATGGATAATTCGTCGGACATCCGCAAATCCATCCTGATCCCTAGGTAAACCCTGTAATATCTATCTCCCTTTCTCTTTCTAATATATAGGCACTGATTGATGTATTGATGTTATTTTATGTGTTTTATTGTTCGATAGCATGGCCGGGCCCCGACGAGACGCCAAGGCTTCTAGGTGCCAGAAGCCCCAGCCCGGTCAGCATCGATAGACGTACGCACTAAGACCCTCTAAGGACGTCAATAAAGGCAAGTCTTAACACCAACCCCTGATCATATTTTCAGAATAATAATGTACAAATAAAAACTCAACATTTCTTTATGTCTTTCATAAAGGGAATGCATTGGAGATAGCCACTGATATAGCCCAGTTATTTCCCCAAAACCCTGAGAAATAACCTTAGATATGCTTAGCCATGCTAATAACCTGCCACGACAATGCCACATAATGCTCTCGAGGCGAGATGCAGCAGAGAGCGTAGAAGACACGGGGTAAGGCGAATAGCCTTGTGAGAAACTCCTATTCGGAAGCTTACCTCAGTCGATTAAGGACCGGTTCTCCAAGAAAGTCTTTCCTTTGACATGTACGATTATACGGGCCAAAAGGTATAGCCTTCGAGAATACCTATTTATGTGAGGCCTTGATTCACACCCCGCCAGCTGAACCGAGTAGCTCTCGGTGCCTAGCCGTGCACGGTTGCCAAGTCAGGAAACGAGTGTGCTGGAGATAGTCCCAGACAGAGGGCTGGGACTGGTCGGCACGGGTTGACTAGAGTAGAGGGTCAGAGACTGTGACATCTCTAATGTCTAATCACCTCATTAATGGACAATTAAACTTGTGGTTATGACCAAAGTCCACGCCTGAAGTAATGGATTAAAATTCCATGTACCGAACCTTTAGAGCTTGAATTGTTTTGAATTCAAAATTTCGCTTAAAAACTTGAAAATCTGTCAATAAGAGAGTTGTCCCAAATCTTATAAGGAACAACTTTGTTAATTGGTGGTTTTCAAAATTTTGAGTGGAAGATGCTCTAAATCATGGTCAAACAGCAGTCAAACCTGTTTTTCAGCCAACACTTAGAAAATTTTCCAAGTCTGGACAGCAGCAGTTTTTCTCCAAAAGTTGAGGCTTGCCATTTGGATTTCCATGTATAACTTTTCATGAACTTCTCCTAAGTTGAATCATTGATGTTTGGACTTCCCCTTGGTCATGTTCTCCATCAAGTATTCACACCCTAAGCATTTTAAATTTGCTTGGGAAGAGGGTTAAGTCGAATGAACTCCTGGCAACTCGGTGAACTTCGACCCTTCTCGGTTGGCATGGTTCAAATTCGAATTTTCACTTAAGAACTCGAAAATGTGCCAATACAAAAGTTGTTCACATTTTCATGGGACACGACTTTTGTTTTTGGAGATTTTTGAGTTCAGTTCAAAATTTTGGAGATATTGGAGGTCGAAAAGACGCACGCCAACTGCTCGGCGAAATGCCGGCACTCCCGAGCGCCTGCGCATTCCAGCCGACCGCGTCTTCTTCCACGCGGCGCTCTGCGCCTCAGCGTTCCGACCGCCGTCAGGCCTCGCCCTCCACCTGTCTCGACGTCCGCGATCCGCCAATCCCCACGCCCGACAGGTCCCCCAACCCGCGACATCGCCGCCCGACACCGCCGCGCCACGACCGCCTCCCGACCGAGCTCGCGTGGCCGCCAAGCCGTCCAGCTGCCCGAGCCTCCACGTGGAGCTTCGCCACCCCCGAGCCGCTGCCAAACCTCACCTCTGGGCGCCTATAAAAGGCGCCAGACCCCGAGCTCCACCAGCGCCCCCCGCCCCTCTACTCGTCCGCCGGGCTGCCGGAACTCCTCCGCGTCCACACGTTCCCATCGCCGTTCAAGGTCGCCAGCGCCCCCCCTGCTCTACTCCGCCCGCACGAGCCCACGGCTGAGCGCCTCCCCCACCAGTCACGCCGGAGCTGGAGCAGGAGCGCTCCGTGATCTACTCCGCCACGGCGAGCCTCCTCCAGGCCTTCCCCGACCTCAAGTGATACCTCAAATCGGTCGCAGGTGATCTCTTGACCCTTCCCGTGCCCTTTCCCAAGCGAATCGAGCTCTCCCCTGACCGGAATCGAAGATTTAGATCTCAACCCCGCCCAAGGACCTCGCGTTTAGAATTAGGAGAACGCCAGTGTTCCTGGTGTAAATCGCAGGGACCTGTGCGTAAGGGTTTAGAAAAGTTCAGGGGGTTCCGTTCAACAAACCACTCGAGCCCTTCAACAAACCACTCGAGCCCTTAAACAAACCACTCGAGCCTTGCCACAAACCACTCGAGCGCACAAGCAAACCACTCGAGCGTATAGCAAACCACTCGCAGCGGAAAGCAAACCACTCGAGCGCACAACAAACCACTCGAGTGCACAACAAACCACTCGAGCTCTGCCGTAAACCACTCGAGCGCAACCAAACCACTCGAGCGTACCTGCAGCACACCCCTCGAGTTCCCCCAGCCCTCAGCCGAGTGCCAATAGCCACTCTAGCCGCCGGAGCAAGCTCGAACAGAGCCGCCGCCGCCCAGCTCCGCCGTCCGCCGCCGTCGCGGCACCTCTGGTCACCCAATCTACTCGCAATCCACTCGAGGTGAGGCGGTGAGCACCCCTGAGCCCCCTCAACTGGTTATTGTTGAGCCCCGTGGCCCCACTTCGCCGGAATCTGGCCGACCTGCCGCCGGCCATGGCCAGGGACCACATTGCTAAGCCACAAATCTTTCTAGGGGCCTTAGCGCAAGTTTCCAGGGGCTATTCTGTAGATAGATTGTTCAGATCTAGGGTTCAATCCTGAAACTTTGAAAATCGAGTAAAAATCGTAGAAAAATCAGAATAATGCAAACCCAAGTTTCTTTTATGAATAAATACAAACTTAATTAAAGAATGGAAATGTTAGACAAAGTTTGTCTAGGTGAATGTGCCAATCAATACACCCCAGGGTTTATCGTGTGAAACACGATGCTCGATATAACATCATTCTCTTATGCATTGCATCTCGTATAGGAACGACTCTCGCCGACAGAAGCCACAAGCCGATCCCGGCGCAAGAAGAAGGACGACACGAGGAGAAGCCGAACGTCGTCGCAAGCAAGTCAAGACCCGAACCAAGTTCGGAAGAGTCAATACTAACCTAGCTCAGGGATTAAGGCAAGCCCCGGAGCATGTCCTATGTTTCAAATACATGCAACTATGTTTGTTAAGTTTGCTTGTGCATTTACGTTTCAGGAGTTGAATTGAAACCCTAGTTGCATGATCCTAGGTACCTATGCTTGGCAATACTAGTATGATAGGTCGATAGCTGCCCCGCTATAAGGACCCGGTAAAAGTCGAGTGATCTCCTGTCACTCGCGAGATATAGGAATCAACTGCTTTACTTATGTTGGAATCATAAGGATGACGGACTGGGGATTTTTGGTCATGTAGATGCCCCGTCTGTTTATGAAAAGTTGCTAAGGTCGAAGAGTGCCGGCGATGTTGGTCAAGTGTTTGAAAGCACTAAGCACTTGTTTGGGCATGGGACCGGTAAGTTTAGTACCTGTTCGGAAGGGGGCGTGGCCTTCTCTCACTTTCCCTAGGATTTATCCCCCTGTCGCTGACACGTGGCTCAAGACCGAGGCCGGCCGGCTACGGCCGCGAAGTATGACCGGCTAAGGCTTGTGTCCAAGGAAGTGGGCTCGGATTAACAAACCCGGAAGACATGGGAACGGCCTGGTTAGCGTCGACCCTCGGGGTTGATGCTTTTCCGTGTGTTTAGTATCCACCTTGCAAGGTTAAAAATCGGTTCGAACTGTCTGTTTCTCGCAGCTAATGAGACTACTTGATCTCTTGCCGCACCGAGTAATGAAAGTGGAACATGATGATGATAAACTTGATGCTTGCTTAATTGCTTGCTCCACTTGCTTGACTAGTACAGGTCGCTTATCTAGAATGGTTAACTCAAACTAGAACTTGATGCTAAAATATTGAAAGTAAGGACCCACTCTTAGTCGCTCTTTGGCAAAACAAACCCACCAGCCAAAAGCCTTGCATGTCTAGGAGTCGGTGATGTAGTTTTCACCCGACGGGTAAGTCTTGCTGAGTATTAGTATACTCAGCCTTGCTTGTTGAATTGTTTTCAGGTAGTGCTCTCGAGGAGATGGTTGCAGGTCTTACCTGGCCAACCACTCTTCCTCCTGGCTGGTCTGTTGTTTGGGACGAGGATGCTTCAGAGTGACGTCACGACGGCTTCACGTGATGTTGCTACCGCTTCGAATAAATTAGTTTATTTCCGCTGCTTTTAAAAACTCTGATTCAACAGTACTTTATGCACTGAACTTGGTTTTGTAATAATTTACCTCAAGTGGGACCTGTTTAATACTTGTGGATTTGTTGTAATCTCTGGGATCCACCTTCGAGTGGGTATTTGTATGACTGGTTTCGATCGAGGTAACTGTCCGTGGTTGTATCGGGCTCGACCCGACAGACTGTCAGATTACTCCGATTTAATTGCGTGACGACCAATGGAAGGTTAGCGCACTTAAGCCGGATTAATTTGAGCGGTTCTGCCACAGAGACCCCGTGGGCCAGAGGCCATTGCATGCACTACCTGGGTTGATATCCGCGAGGTGGATGTTAGTAGCCCCTGTTTAGACCCCAGCATTACTTGTGGATGGACCTAGGGAACGTTGTCTAGAGATAGACGCCGGCGGGTATGAATCTCGTAGGATGGCACGACCCTAGGCCAGGGTACGGCTGTCTGACCGTATAGTCATAGAGTACAAACCTCTGCAGAGTGTATAATCTATTCGAATAGCCGTGGTTCTCGGTTAAGAACACATTTGGTCAAAGCTCTCGTTGATTAGCCAGATAAGAACTATAGGGAAAATTGGGAGAATGTGATTGCAGGATCAGTAAGATCGCTGCCATAATCACAGGGAACTGGCAGGGATGGGTGGTTTCCCCTCCAGGACCCAAACTACATTTTATTAATGCTTAAGAAATAAAATTGGCTTTCCGCATAGCCCCTCATGTCATTAACTCTTCGTTAAGAACCTGCTGAGTACCGTTGTACTCAGTCTTGCCTTCATTGATCCACAGGGTCAGGCCATGATGGTGCTTTAGCTCATTCCCGTTACGGAATAAGTGCCAGCCCCGCCTTCCGCTAGAAAAGATATTAAAATTAGTTGTTTATATGTTATATATTGCTTTTGATGCTAAACTCTAATGAGATTCGGATCGGCTTACTGATCCAAGGCCTATTACAGGTAATCTCGAGACTTTTGAAGGAAGGTCCCTACATGTGATGTTGCAGCAGCACTACGACGAAGGGTCCTTGCACAGCGGTGGCCTTCTCGGTGCGGTGTAATCTGCTTCTTTGGCCCTCTATCGACGCTCGATCACGTTTGCAGGTTTCGATGATTATGTGGGTGATTGTTGGTGGCTGCCATGTCTCACGGGGGTAGTTGTTTGATGTCCGGGTCGATGTACCCAATCCGACCGGCAGAGTGTTGCGGTGTCGATGTCCCAATCCGACCCGCCGATTGATAGTTGTTCTTTTAGTTTCTTTTTGTTTTATCTGATTATGGCCTTCCAGGGACATAGTCTTGTATATTCTGCTATATCAATGAAACGCACGTCGTGTGCCGTCGTTCAGAAAAAGTTGTTTCTTGTATTTTCTGCTATATCCAATGAAATGCACAGCGTCGTGTGCCATTTGTAAAAAAAAAAAAAAAAAAAACTGTTTCGGTACCCCTACGATGAGACGCTGCCTGTCCTGCTGCGGTGCAAAGCCGTCGGGCCTCAACTGCCGGCGCAGCCTTTGCCATGTCTGGCCTACGCTGCTGTTGAATTGTTCTAAATTAATCTCTTTTTTTTGCGAAAATTGTTCTAAATAAATCAGGCTCGTAGCTTTTGTTGGACATAAGCAAGTCGTCTAAGGCCAGTCTCACTAGAGGTTTCATAGACATTAAATGGATTCCCATGTCAGCAATTTTGATAATATGTCAGTGTATTAATGAAGAGAGAGGTGAAATGAGTTTCATGGTAAACCTTTGAGGTATTAATGCGTTCTTAAAGGTGTTATCGTCGATGGTAGACCTTTGAATAAGGCTAGTCCCAGTGAGAGTTTCCTATGTGTTTCATACACATTAAATGAGGTGACACGTCAGCTATTTTGACGACATGGCAATATATTTATGAAGAGAGAGGGAAAAGGTGTTTTATCATGATGAAACTGTGTAGGCACGGTTTCCAAGACATGAAACCTGATAAAACTTGCACTGGGGGCTAAAACGTTTCATTTCATCCAACTCTACCCAATCCTATGCCTCACAATTAAATGTCTTGGCTAGCATATGAAACCGTGACATGAAACTTTGCGTTGAGAGACCTTGTTTCGTTCGTGAACTCAAAAACGTTTAGATGACATGGCACTATTGAAAACCGCGCAATGAAACTATGCACTGGGATATGATTAGCCTAATGACATCAATGTCATGTCCCCTTGGAGGTACTGCCTTAAAAGTTTTTGGTCGGCCGTTGATTGCCTCATCAAGGAGATTTTTCCTTCCATGGTAATATTCGTGTTGTTTTTTCTTCTACGGTAATACCGTGGCGAAGGTATGTAGTGTATAGGGGTGCAGATGCATCCACACAAAAAAAATGCAAATTTGTTATTAGGATGAATTTTCACTATACTCCATCCGTCCCAGAAAGAATGCAACTATGGGTTGCATGCCGGTCAAAATGATTCACGTTTGACTAAGTTTTTCAAAAATTATATTCATATTTATGGCTCCAAATAAAATTATTATGAAAATACATTTTTAATTAATCTAGTGATATTTATTTTGTATCATAAATGTTGGTACTATATAAATTTGGTCAAACTTGAAACTGTTTGACTCCTCGAGAAGTGAGAATTGCATTTTTTTTTGGTACGGAGGGATGTCACTACAAGATATGTAATCATCCCCGACAATTTTTATTCGGTGGCCGACAATTTTAATGCTTCTTATTATTTTTTCTCGGGTGTCTGACAATTTTTCAATGTAATTTGCTTCTTTCCTCACAGTTTTATCAAATCACCAGCAATGTAATTCACGGCACTCATTTCCAACAGGTTTGTTAGGTAGTAATTCTAATGAACTAAAAACCGGCGGCCATCTGTAGAGAAACACTCTTGGAGAAAAGTTATATTCTTGAAGTGTATACACCCAAACGGCTCATGTATCTAGATAAGAGCAATGTTTATAATACTAAATAGAGGTGCCATGTCACGGTTTATGTCCATGCATCCACAAAGGTAAATCTAGCTTCACCAAGGCTGGCTCGATTGTACTTTTGGACATACTTGGGTGTGCAAGGTGCATCGAGCTCTTCAATGATGATCAAGTAATAATATAATGGTGAGGCCACAGTTGATAGTTCGAGTTGTTAGTAGTTATTGACAGTTCCAGTTGTTACTAGTTCTGTGTGATATGATAGAATCGAAGATCAAATTGTTGCGCAAGTTGTAGTTGTGCCAATTGCGCGAATTTTTAACACCGCGGCAGGACAGCGGAGGTCGCACACCCGGCATTCCTTTCGCTTCCTCGTGGGCCCCACACTGACGTGCTCTCCCACCGTTCATCTTCCACGCTCGAACGTCACCATTGCCGTCCGTTCCTCTAGCCGTCGGGTTAGGGTTAGGGGTTGGTGGTGCCTGGGATTGCCGGACCTAGTGTGAATCGCCGGAAGGCCGCCGTACTGGCGGTGCGGACAATCGAGACAACGGTAGGTCGAGGCGGTCGGGCGGGTTTGGCGGTGGGGGAGATCCTGAAGTGGCGATGCCAGTCTGCTTACGTTGGATTAGCATGAGGTGGCGGAGACAGCCAGAGCCGAAGGAGAGGGTGGCGGTGGGGGAACTTGGCCAGAGAGGTTAGCGCCGACGGTGGAGTAGGGCGGCGACAGAGGCGCAGGGTAGCAGTCGGAACCGGAGAAAGGCAACAGTGGACGGAGGAGCTGGCCGTCAAGGAGGTGTGCGACGGTTGGCGGCCCAGAGCGAGTTCGAGTGTTTGAGCATTTAGTTGGGTCTTCACTTTCACCAAGTTGGTTCGCCTCAACATGTTGAGGTGCTAGTTAAAAACCGATCATTGTATTGGGGTGGGGTTACGTGGAGCACATCCTAACTGTTTAGTCTTTTAGTCCAATTTTACTCATAAATTGAGTTAACTCTTTTCTTTTCATAATATTCTCTGGCAAAAAGTTTTTTGTCCACTAAAAATATATAACAAAGCAAGGTCCTATACTCTAGGCGACAAGTGAGATGGTACAATTATTTTATTTCTTTTCAATTTGGCCATGTTTTTTTCGTATTGAAAGCAATGTCGTGCTCCCCTTACCCTTCACTACCATCTCCCCATTTTACTACCAGATTTGCCTATATACACTTGGAACCTTTAGGTTGAAAAAAGTTAAAAAGTGCCATAAGTGGGAACTTATGTGTGTTTAGGATTTTTTGAAGAATTTGACAGAGTGGCAGCATTCAATAAATCATCTATGAACTATGACAACAAAGGATCACTGTTGAAAATAACAATGCATATTTGATGGAGCTTCTAAAATGTTGCGGAGATTACAAAATTTGCCATGCATGAGGATAAATATCACGACAAAGTAACAAGCTTCTAGAACATTGGAGAGCATGCTTGAACCATAGTTGCCATGCTTCATGGCAAATATGGAATACTCTAGAAGCTAGATATTATCATGGTTGGATAAGTATGGGAAAATTCTAGAGTTAGATATTTGTATGGAAGAGTGTGGAATGAGCCACATGGCAACATTCCTTTGATCTTGTACTCCTATAAATAGGGGTGCCCTCTACCCTCATGTGCCATGCCAAGCCATGACAAGTAGAGCCATTTGGAGATGGCATAGGTAGCCACCATGAGGAGTGACATGCCATGATAGTATGGCATGAGTAGAGTGTAGTAGGACAGCCACATAAAGAGTGTCGTGTTATATCAAGTTGTGTTATAGTTGAATATAAAGCTTTGAGTTCCCTTATAGAGTGTTGGTCTCCCATATTCGTGTCTAGGTGAAGGTCTCCACAAAGTCTTGTGGGTAAGGGTCCACAGAAGGAGTCGGTGCCAAGCTCAGGGGCGCCGATTTCTCAACAATCATATATATCTTTCTTAGTCGGTAGTGCTCCTATAAACTTATCATCCTCGCCTTTCTCGTTGCCCAACCTTCCACGCTTACATGCGAAATCTGGAAAACCCCTCGAACCAACACCAACAGAAGATTTCTTTATTTTCAGAAACTGGGATCCTTAATTTTTTTAATGGAATAGCGATAAGCACGATATCAAAGTTTGAAATAAATGGTGCACAATCACATGCTGGAAAATGTAGTAGTAGAATCACAACTAGAGTCGAAAGTAGGTGTAAAACCTAAGTTGTCATATTTTTATGGATATTTTACTAGTCAAATCATCATATAGAGACAATAATGTAATCTATTGTAATCGTAGAAAATTACTCAACAATAGAGTCAGCTCCGTATCTTGTCCTAAATTACATTTTTATGGGGTTTATGTTGCAAAAGTGGTTACTCAGTCGGTAAAATTTACAACTACGTCCAAACATTTTGGTCTTTTGGGTTTTGGCGCAAAGCTGCAAATCTTCAACAACCACAGGTCCACGGCCACCGGGCACGGCCGCACGGGCCACTCGAGCAACTCATGCTGTCGCGCACGGGCAGCAGGCGGCCTCCGCTTGCTCGCCTCCACCCTCCAGCCCTTCGTCGCCTTGATCCATTCCCGTGGCGCTCGATCGTCGTTGCTGTCCCCACCGCAGCCTTGTCTTCCGCCCCGTCCGCCAGCCGCCGCCCTCACCCTCCTCAGACCTCGGCGGGTGCTCACCATGTTGGCGGATTTCGCGTGTTCCTAGGCGGTGGCGGAGAATAGCACTATCCCTACTGGACAACAAGGTAAATCCACACTTCCACAGCCCCACGGCGTCCCTGGGCTCGGGAACAAGGGATTTAATTTGGTGGGGAAGAATATCAGTCTACAGCGGGAACAAATGGATTTTGGGAAGGGGATGGGAAAGTTGCGAGGCTAAATAACGACGGATTTGGTGGGGAAGAGGCGAAGAGCAGTAGACTGAGGACATATGAATTTATGGATTTGGGGAAGTCTTGATTGAACTAGTTTTTCCAATTAGACCGGGGACATATGAATTTATAGATTCGGGGAAGTCTTGTTTGAACTAGCTTTTCCAATGAAATGCTAGACTAGGGACATATGGATTTATGGATTCGGGTAAGTCTTGCTTGAACTAGCTTTTCCAACGCGATGCTTGAGCAGCTCCTTTCTCAGCTTGCTTATCTACAATTGGTGTAGTAGGAAGGGCCTTCTCCTCACCAGCACAGTCAACTTCAGCTTTTTGATGAACCACATCATCCGCACCTGGCACCACTGCAGATTCATTGGTGCATGCTGCACAATCAGACATAAATTTTGAATCCTCTTCATTCTCCGTCCTGAACTTTGCACAAGCCTGTATGATCTCAATAAGACAACAACAAATGTTGGGTTAGTCCATTGTTCCGATTTAGTGCACAAACACTTTAAGCTGCATGTTTTATTCTTGACTTCCCACTGGTCGTCATCAGCCACAATAGCACCAGTTTTAGGATCCTGTATTAATCGGGAGGCATGGCATTTCAATGGCTTCCATGTCACATATTCACCTTTCAATGAATTTCACTTATTCTTCAACTGGGTATAGGTGTAATTCTTGTTTATGCATTCTTTGGACTTGGCAATAAGGCTAAAATAAGCTTTGTTCTTGAAGCCACTTTGTGATCTTTTTTCTTATAAACGTCTCTGAAAATCTGATGGCAAATACAACCCATTTTGCATTCTTTTCTTATTCTTTTGTACTGTATCTGTCTATGTTTAGACAACCATCACATCATGACACTAAACATATAGATATTACTGAACCCACATGTGAGCAATGTGTCTGTTTCAACTAATTCGGATATGTAGGTTGATTAAGTGATTTTGATCAGAACTTCGATAGGAACTCACATACAATGGCTCTGTGTTTCAAGGCCTGAATAATTTAATTAGCTCAATAATCCTGAAGCTACTTAACTGGTACTTGATGCCTACAACATGGGCTAATGCAAGAGAAAATTGTAGTGTTGCTGTCCCAGTCAGATTAACATTATGGCTACTTGGCTAGTACTTCAAAATATATGGTAAAATGGTTTGCATCTGTATGTTTATGAAATAAAATGGTTTGCATCTGTATGTTTAACCACATCACAACAGACTTGCTTGTTCAGTGGTCAAGTTGAATGAACATGTATCTAGTTGAGTGTTGCCCCAAAGAAAAGTGTCTTGATAATTGATATACATGACCATTTTGTGCTGCAAGCCTGCAACCGGTTACATAAGTGTTCAGTTTCATATTGCTTTGTTCTTATACCTTCCTTCTAATGATCACAAGGTTTTCTGTTGCTTCTTCAAATTTAGTTCACCCATATGTGAGTTAATTGATGACAAAAGGTTCTTATGTCCTGCAATCAATGTTTCAAGGCACATATTTAATACTTTGGTGCAATACTAATCGTGCATAATGCCATAGTTTCAACTTCACTCACAATTGCTGTTCGTATTACTGATGCACAACAGTCGCCAACTATTCGTTTACTCACAATGCATGCCATACTAACTGCTTTATTTACTATGCATATGCAGCTAGAAGTAACCTAAAGCTTGAGATCTCATTCATTTAGCAGCTTGATCAAGGTTTGTGCCTTCTATCATATCTAAATTGAAATTTCTTTTATAATCACAATCACATATTCATGTTCTTTACTCCGTATTTCCTTATAAATCATATATGCAGATTTTATGTTTTCTTGGATGTATTAACTGGCTCTAAACCCTTGGTCTTGATCAGTCAGGTTTGCAAATCTAACTATCTCTTTGATTGATATCATGAAGCTTTCATTCCATTTATATGGCATAGAGTTTATTAACCTTTTGCCGTCGTCGTGAAGGTCTCATTTGGAATATTATTGGTCCTTTTATATGCTCAATATTTTGGTGTTTGGAGAATTTAAACAAGAAGTCTGTGGGATCAAACTTTTTAACAAAGTTTGGTTAGGAAAAGAGAATGGAAATTCGCTTATCAGAATATTATTTGGTATTTGGAGCAAGTAATCAAGAATATTTGGAGTTGAGTCTTTGGACGGACAATGATTTATAGGCCGTGGCAATGAATTGTTGCCTGTCAGTTTAACCATCAAGTTCTTTTAAGAACACAATCAAGGCTTTAAAAGCCAATGCACAACAAGGTTCACTTGCCTGGGCCCCTTGAGTTTTGCTATGGAAGTAAAAACGAGAAGCATACATGTTCTATTTATGAAAAGTAAGATTGGGCCCCATGTCCTGTGCACGTATCGGACCAAGGGAAATCCACCAGTGATGCAAGTGTTCCGCTGTATATTATTTGGTGCTGATGGACAGACAGACTCTCCAGTAGTTTGTGGTGTAGTATGAGAATAGAGCAATATTCTTGTAATCTGCTTTTCTTATTTTCTGATTGGTTTTTTGTTTTACCATTTTCATGTAAATGAACATTATCCTATGAATGTAATCATCTTGCCCCTATTTGAATGAGGGGATGTTCCAGGAGTTTTATAGATCAAGCACCGAATATTTAGATCCAAATCCCCGCTATCTGAACATGTCTCTACCGTTTCTCGGTCTGGGTAGA
This sequence comes from Urochloa ruziziensis, assembly GCA_015476505.1. Lineage (NCBI taxonomy): Eukaryota > Viridiplantae > Streptophyta > Magnoliopsida > Poales > Poaceae > Urochloa > Urochloa ruziziensis. Next base: position 42,274,694 of record CM027125.1, read on the forward strand.
TAGTTTCTATATTCTAGTTTCTGTGTTCTAATTGTATGTTGTCTGCTTAAAACAATATTAGTGGTTTATATTGAGCATGTGCATGCTGCATGCCACCAATGAACACCGGACTCGTGGGAACATATCACATGCGTCTGCAGACTTTATTTGAACCTCTTCAGGTATTGGTAATTTGGTATGCACTTTATTACTAAACACAAGTGTACTTTAATTAAATAGGCCATTGCTAGTAGCATGAGGATTGAACCTGAGTGAGTGGAAGCACATCCTTGCTTCCAGCCATCAGCCACTAGCCCATCATAAAAAGTGCTAGTCAAAGTTAGGGATTGTCATGCAATTTGATTTCACCAAGTTGGCGCCACAAATTTCCTGGTTTAGTTTCTGTTAGAGACTTGAGGAAGATTTTAAGCTGTCAATTAAACTATTAGTTAGAAACAAAAGTGGTTTTTGCACAGTACACATTTTTTCCTTTAAACATTTCATACTGCAAACATTGTTATTCCATGTTCTGCACCCACTTGTTGCTGGTCCTGAGAAGGCTAGAGGAGCCTCTACTCACTTCTTTTTTTCAGTTAGGCAATGTTCCATTTTTCAGCAAAGTATGCGAAGTCTCTTGAGCCTTTGAGGTTCATGATATGCTTACCTTTTTTTCGAAAGAAGACGATACGTTTACTTGAATTTCTATGTGCTACTGCATCTTTTGCATTCAGCAGAATTGAATTGTTAAAACAGGATAAGAAAAATATGAGGATTATCGTCACTCAGTGCAACATAAGCAAATAATAATTGTAAGAATTATTTGCTTTTCTAGGTGTCTCGTTGAAGTTGTTTATGGTGAAATGGTTATGGAGTGTTTGCTATCTTTTTCGTAAAAAGTCTCCCTTCTTGAATCATTTACGAGGGTGTTGTTGTTTTTTCTGTTGCATGCAGAGCAAGATCAAGATACAACATGTTTGCTCTACTGGGTAAGCAACAATGATCCTAGGATCTTAAACTGCCTCAATATATATATTTTCAGTTCTGATATATATTCTTTTTCCACTGCAGGATTAGGCTGCGTCCTTTGGCTGCTCGTATCACGGAGGTATAGCCAATACATACATTTGCCCTGCCCCGCTTCTATATACAACATCCATCATATGATACGTCACCGTGCAATGATTTGAGATTTCTTTTGTGTAAACTTTTACTGTGTGGGCAGCTGGAGACTCTTGCGCCTGACAAGGCAGGATGGTTTGCAAGTGCCATTACTGGAGGACGGATCTGGGCGTCAGCGGCAGGTTAATAGAGTGCCTGTATGTTGGTTTGCTATATCTCTATTAGTATCCATTTGCTGGATCTGGTTCTATAAGTCATCAAGCAAGGATTACAAGGAGGTGGCAGTTGCAGCTGATGTACCCTGGCTTTGGCCCAATGAGGACTGGTACTTGATGTGGGTGATCTACTTGGGCGCGCTTTCCAATATTATCTGGTTGATTTGGCTGTGTATTTGGACTACAAAACGGTATGTGTATAGTGTAAAAGTATATAGTAATACATCCATCTTTGTTTCTAGCCATCTCATGCCCGTCCTAATGGTTCTCCTTGCAGACTTTGCTGTGGGCTGGCATTGTTGCTGCAAGTGTATCGGTTATACTTTGCATAGGCAGGTTTGCTATATGTCATAATGTGAAATCGATTTTTTGGTTTCATATGCTTGGATGGATAGCTGCAGCATTAGCATTTATTGCCAATATTGTTCGGCTACTATCAGTGGTACGCCATTACATCCTACTGTACTCAAATTATAAACTAAATTATATCACTTGTCCAATGGGCTTCATCTAATCGCTCAGATTGTGCTCTGATCGAATTACGTCACTAGTATATAATGGCTTAGCAGATTAGTTTGGTGCCCTGCTCCAGTTACATGCTGTTATAAAATGCCTAGCAATCACTGCATATCTGCTATATATATAGAAATTGAGAATTGAATTTTATTACATATTTGCAAACTAAAGTATACTTGCATGGGAGAGGTTAGCTGTGCATTTATGTTCCCTTTTTAAATCTTCTAGCACTGTACTTTTTCTAGCTACCTCGATTTCTCATTGCTGTTACTTGACTAGATAACATTAAAAAACACATGTACTTTTCACATCTTGTACAAAATGATCTTGATTACTTCTTTGATGGAGATCATATATTGGCTAATTCATACTAACTTCTTTCGGTGTCTTCTCTCTAATAATTAATAGTTCTAAAGATGCTTATTTATAGCAATACCAATATAATAATAGCTAGCGATCTCCTTGTAGTGTCTACATCAGAATGACTAATTTTAAAGGACAGTAAAATAAATGCTTCGTGATGATGAATCACTGGAATTTCTTTTAGCGTGATGATCTCACTTGTCTTTTGACTGTCCCTATGTATAGTCCATGTTTAGATAGGCAAGCTTGACATACATATGCCCCTGATGCCTATCTCAATAACTCAGTTAATTATGTCAGTCCAATTTCCCACATATTTATAACCCTCCAATTATTCATCTGTTATGTGCAGCAGTGCAGTGTACTTTCAATTTGACTTAACTTTTTTTGTTTGTATAATTGATTAACAACCGCACAATTGCCAAGTGACTATTTTTTTGTGTTAACACCAGACTCTTATAACCAATAATCTAATTAACTGAACAGGAACAGCGTGACGACGTTTCTTGGTTTGCACTGACTGTAGCTCTAGCTGGAACCGCGCCCGAAACCTTATGGATGCTCGATCGATGTGTATTGTGTGGAGTCGGGAACTGTTCTGGCAAAGGATGGAAAAAACCATAGAGTTTCGGGACATATTCTTCAAAAGGAATTTACACTGGAAGGTAAGTCTTTTTCTGCTTTTGCCACGACTAAGGGCTAGTTTGGCCCGGGCACGGGCACGGCTCTAGCTTCTCTAAAAATGGCTTTGCCTTTTCTGAAAAGATAGTTTCTTCTAGCTCTGGCTTATTTTGTAAGAAAACGTTTGGCAAAACGGTTTCTCCTAGCTTTATAAAATACTAGTAGAAAGGCACGTGCAACAGGCACGTGTTTTACTAAATTAGTGATGTAGTCAACATAGACTCTTCAAATTAATCTAGGGCATACGATCATCATAAAATCCGACGATGCAGGAGTGATGTAGTCAACATGGACTCTTTGAATTAATCTAGAGCGTTGGATCATCATAAAATAAAATCTGATGGCGTAGACATTGTAAGAGTAACATGTAAGATTTGTATGACAGTCAAATTAGTCGTCCTTTTTAGTATAGATAGATATAGAAGATGTCAATTGCCCATTATGCCCTTATATATATACGTTGCTTGTTGAGATGTGTTTTTTTTTTTTACTTTGGCTTTTTATTTGAGCTGGACCACTTTTCTTATGTGTGCTTTTTGTTTGTTACTGTCTTCTAGGTCGCCTGGACACTAAACGCTCTGCTGCGGCTTCCTGAGCTTGTACTATTGTTCAGTCATATTCCTGAGTTGTGCCAAAATGGGCCTTCGGCTTTGTCAGGGTTTTTCTCAAGCATTGAATGGCCTGCCTGGAAGGATGAAGCATTGAGGCAGGCCAGCAGCCTCTGCCGATCCAGCATGATCTCGACCTCAAGCTCTGCCGACCGCGACAGCCGCTCGGAGGCCATGCGGCGTCGCAGCTCGTCGGAGAGCCCCACGTCGGCGCCGAGCGCGACCATCTCCACGAGCCTCTGCTCCTGCGCCGGCACGCAGAACTTGGGCACGCGGCCCCAGGCCAGCACGGCGCCCGCGTACGAGACCGACACCGTCCCGCTCTCCTGGCAAAGCTCCACCGACCCGATGTGGTAGCGGCGGCTGACGCCGTGGAGCGTGAGGTTGAAGGCAGGGTTCACCGTGGGCACCGGCTCGGCCGGGCCGTCGAGCCCATCCACGCCGGCGATGTCGACGGAGAAGGTGGAGTAGCAGGGAGCCAGGGGGTCGCATGCTACAAACCACACGAAACCGAGCCCAACCACAGCCGCCACGACGCATCCGATGATGATCTTGAGGGGATGTGGTGGGAGCGGGGTCGCGGTGGCGCCGGCGACGGCGGGAGCACGGCAGGTCGTCAGGGCCGTCCTGGAAAATTAGGGGGCCTGTACATAGTACTAAATGGGGGACTAAATCATAAATCACAAGGAGAAATGAAATTATGGTCCTTTTATAAACCTCTGCATAGCTTGTTTTGAGGTTAAGTCAAATCCACTTGGCCACTTAATATGTAACTGCAAGATCACTGAAAAGAAGATGAAGCGAACGTGATTGTAATTGAAACGACGCTAGTTGCTCTCCAGGGCCATAAAACTAGACTATAGGTAATAAAAACAAAGGCTAATTAATACTAGTATACATGGAAACTAAACATAATTTGGGGCCCTTTGTAGATGGAGGCCCTGTTCGATCGCTCATGTCGCACATGCCCAGGGGCGCCCCTGAGGTCGTCAACCCTGCTTCCAAGTCTCGGGTTCCATGGCAGAGATAGATGCATATGGAGAAATAAACTACTTGTGCAACAATATAACAATCAGGAAAAAGTATATGTGTAACATGATCTGCGTGCCAGATAGGGATAGGGACCAATGTTGGCAATAACGGGCTATAGAATTTAGCGGAGTGTTTTTATAAAAGCTATAGCACAGCTATAGCGAAAGCTATTGCCTTTAGCGGTATGTAAAAGACAGCTTTATAATTTCAAGAATTTCATCTTATATTTTATAAGTATATGTCTAGACATGAGTGCAAACATAAATAAATAAACATATAAAAATAAGTCACAATACACACAATAAGTCATCAATTATTACTCGTAGTTCATAAATTACAAGTATATAAGTTCATAACTCAATCATAGCGGAGTTAGCGGCGCTTTTAGCGGCACTATTTCACACTATAGCGGAGTTAGCGGCATTAGCGATAATATTTGCAATATCGTCGCGACATCTGTCTCAAAAAACTATAGCGAAGCTATAGCGGACTATTAGCGAGCTATTGCCAACATTGATAGGGACACGTACTGTAGTGTACTTTTTTGGTAGATATATATAGTATTGATCCTTTTTTTTTAAACCCCCTATAGTATTGATCTTGTAGTATTGTTATTCTTGATTCAGTCCACATCCACGACGCGAACGGAAACTATGGACGAAAAGCTCCTCGCTGAGGCTAGAAGCGACGACGGCGACGACAACCAGCCTTCGCCGCCGCGCAAGTACACCGTCGCCGAGAGCGTCGCCGCCCTGCTGCTCCTCATCGGCATCTTCACGCTGCCCGTCGTGACGATCGTCTTGCTCTTCCACGCCGCCTACATCGAGTCCACCAACCCGTACCTCCCGCCGACGATATCCATGGCCGCGAACGGGTGCTCCGGCCTCGGCGGCGCCGGCGCCCACGCCACCCGGGCGTTCAACTTCACCGTGGCCATCGACAACCCCGACGGCAGGTTCGCCCACGACGTCTGCGTGGGCGGCGACGCCGCGGTCCTGTACGGCGGCGTCCCGCTCGCCGTCGGCCGCGTGGAGGAGCGGTGCGTGCCGCCCGGCGGCGCCGCGCAGGTGGCCGTGCGCACGGCGAGCGGCGGCGTCGGCGTGCCCGCCGAGCTGGCCGCACTGATGGTCGAGGAGGAGCGCGCCACCGGCGCAGTGCGGGTGGAGGTCCGCGTCATGACGCCCCAAGAGTCCCTGTGGTGCAAGCCAGTAATCATGGGCGGAGGGGCGGCGGCACAACCGTCGCCTTGCCGCCGATGGAGTGTCCAGGATCAATCCGACGGCTTTGTGTAATTTTCATTCATGATTTAATGGAGAATTTTTTTTTATAATAGCCTAGGTCCTGTGTTTTTTTTTTGAAAAAAAATGTATTTTTATCCCTCAAGTATCGCGAAAGTGTGACTTCTGTCCCTAACGTTTCAATTAGAGCGAATCAATCCCCTAACTAATTACATTGGTGCACTAATCATCCCTGCTGCTTATGCTTAATAATAATTTAGTGCCATTTGATAGTGGTTTAGACCATGCAAACATTTGTCCAATATAATCACTGCTTAGCAACATTATCATTGCCAGAAAGTTTATTTATGAGTTATACTAATAAGAACACATAATATTTTTTAACTAAATATTTTGGATACTAAGTAGAATCAACTACGGGTGCCTGCTTCCGAAATTCTTATGAATTTACGACGAGATGAAGCTGCCACGAGATTGCAGCATTGCACGACGCCTATTCCTAGCAGACCACCAAACCAGTATCCGTTCCTCCATGCTGTTTCTCACCTGAGAATAAGCTGGACACTTTAGACGCCAGGAATTGCACAGCCTTAAAATTTTAAACATTTCAATTGAACTTAGCTTGCCAATTTGTAAGTAGTTTCAATAATTCAGAATTTTGGATGGTCCACTGAGGCAGTTCCTATTTAAGTGTGGCCACGAGAGGATGACGCCCAAGAGGTGACTGGTGGTACTGACATTGAGCAAGAACTTGGAGCATGGCACTAAGGAAAATAAAAAGGGGTACAAACTAGGGTTCATAATTTAAAAGAAATGTATAACCCTCAAAAACTTAAACAACATTTTATGGATTCATCATCAGATCATTGTCTATCAGCTGAGCTTTATCCCATCCACTAGGACGGGCATTGCAAATTCCAGCAGTAAGACAGCAACGCGCCAACCATGCTTAACAACCAACAGGCAAAGTATGAATCATTAGATACGAGATATCTGCATATAACAAACTATCTCAGATTCAGGGTAGCAATCTGGACAAAATCTCTAAACAAGTCTCGTTTCAAATTAACATTTTGACAAGCTCTGATAAACCATCGAAGTAATTCGCACATTACATGATTCTTTTCCAGATATCCAAACATAGCAAGATTTCTAAACCACCAAGGCAATCTAAGCAGCAGCAACCTCCTTTTTAAGCTTAGCAAGCTCCTGTCTGATAGCGCCACCCCTCTGTTCAGATCACAATTATAGCGTTAGATAAGTTCACGGAAGTACAAAATATTAGAACTGAAGAGAATATATGCATGGACAAACCTTGATCTTCGCCAACATGACCTTGAACCTGTCAAAGTCATTGAGTGACGCTCTCCTCTTCTGGACAATCAGCTTCCTGCCCCATGAGCTCTTCTCCCACTTGTTTTTAACATCTGCAATCATGATATGATCCATTAAAATGATGCTCATAGTGAAATACATATAGATTGAGAGAAAGATTGAAGAAATAGCTCACCAGCTTCCTCCATTGCCTTAATCAATGTAGTCTTCTTTGGGACACGTTTAATGTCAATCTTGATGTCGGTAAGGGAAAGGCGCTTGAAGTTCATCTGGCAACGGACCATGTCGGGGGCATCCACAAGGGCCTAATATCAGATAGAAAAGATGATTCAAACTTCCATCACCACACAGGAAACAAATTAATGATGGTAATTTAGCAACTATTTGAATAAATTTAATCGCATATGTTGTAGTCTGGTTGATCAGGCAGAACACATCCAACATGATTATCAGGAAACTAAGAGAGAATATCATGCCATGCTGGACAAACTAAAATTTTAAACAATAAGCGGATCTCTATCAGAAACAAGCTCAAACACAAAATATATAACACAATAGCACATATTTCACATGATGCTTTAACAGATGTGTTGTCTTTATAATAATCACTGAACGAACAATGAACGTGCACAAACAAGTTCTGATTACTTCTACAAGGAGACTAATCACAAGAGGCAATTCCGCATTTGCCATTGCAAAACTTTGTAATACTTATTAGCCATTGATGTCTCATGGATATATTAGCCATTGATGTCTCATGGATATAGGAGGGTCATCACTGATAAGGGATTTTGTACATTTGCAGATATAAGAGGGTCATCGCTGATAAGGGATTTTGTATATTTGTGGATATAAGAGGGTCATCGCTGATAAGGGGTTTTGTATATTTGTGGATATAGGAGGGTCATCGCTGATAAGGGCTTTTGTATATTTGCAGTTGCAGGAAATAAATTCATCCACTAATTCAGTATGTGTCTATCAACATTCAAGAATGCCATATATCGATATTAACATGGCATCTTTTACTCCATGTTGATTTGGTACTTCTTAAAGGAAGACATCATGACAGAACACATTGCAGTAAACGAATTAGGAATCCACTAACATCATTCATCACTATATCATATACAAACATGAAATTTGGCACAAAATACATCAATCAACATTAAAGATAAAATATAGTGTTCAGTCACAAGCCAGAGCAGATATAAAAGATGCGTTGGGATCAGAACTTGTACTTCACCAGTCAACTTAACTACAAAGTCATGAATACCTCACATGACAAAGAATACTGCTATGAATCAAGTAAAATAGCTGAAATGGGCTCCTAAGTTGAATAATTGAAGCACAGTTTCTCCAATTCATTTACCAGATTGAGGATGACCCAACATTTTCATGAGAAGCTTAATTAGATTCGAAACAAATCGTATTCAAAGTCTACAGTGCCACCTGAAGTGATGTAGCTACTGGACTTCTATACTACAAAAATCAAAGCAAAACAGCTAATTACACGGTGCAGATCGCTACTGGGCTTTTTCTACTGGATTGCTCGAATCTCTAGCGATCAACGAAACAAGTACAACACCCGTGCGCATTAGAGGAGGGCTTACGAAACTAAGGCACGATCCGAACACCTAGACCTATATCCACACCTCAGCAGCGGCAAATCAACGACGACCAGATTGGGATAAAAGATCCGACTCAACTCACCCTGTTTTGATCGACGACATCGACGATGACGACGAGGCGGCCGAAGTCCTTGCCGTAGTTCACCTGGGCCACCCGCCCGATCTCCACGAACCTCTTGAACGGCTGCAAAATCACAGGACACCACCATAAGCTAACGCCATCGAGGCCGAACGAAGTGCGAAACTGCAAGGTTGCCGGGGGTGGTGTGGCGAGGTCACCGTACCATTTTGGCGGCAGGGGGATCGGCGGCGGCGGCGGCGGCGGCGGAGCGGGAACGAGCGAGACGGCGAGGCGAGGTGCGGCTGGAGAGGGGAAGGGTTTAGACGACGCAGATGTATATAGCCGAGGGGATTGGTTCTGGGTGAGCCGATGGATCTTGGGGTGAGCGACTGTAGCCGTCCGATCTAGGTTAGATGGGTTGGGAGGTTTTTAGTGTGATGGATTGGGCTTTAGATAACAGCAATTTGTGGGCCGAACTGGCCCATGTTTAAGAGGCCCACACAGAGATGGGCGGGACTCCCCTTGAGCTTCACTACGGGCCCCGATGAGTGTTTCTTCACTACGGGCCCCAATGAGTTCATCAGTTCAGACTTCAGGAGTTCGGCGCATGTTTTGGTTTGCAGTTTGCACACAGACAAGACATGCTACTGGGGTCAAGGCAAAATTTGGCACCAAGCTCAAAGAATTCAAAATTTTATTAGAGCTTTAGTTATCTTGGCAGCAAACAAAATGAAACTGGATTTCCTGCAGACCCCAATCTTCAGGCGTGTACTTTCGTACGCATTTTTTACGCTACCTGCCCACCTTTGGATTTGCGGTCCATCCATCAACTCATCATCCAACTAAAAGCTCTTTTTCTCAATTTTTTTAGTATCAATTTTTCTCAGAATTACAAAATAATATCGCGAAATTCGCAATTCCCAAAAGTGTACCCCAATCATCGGTTGCGTCCAACCAGCAGACGAAATTGGCTAATTTCGTCGGCCCAACAGACGAAAAATAGTATTCATCTACTCGTTGGACGATTTTTTGGCCGTAGGACGAAGATTCCATTTGCCAGGGATATTTCGTCTACCTGACAGACGATTTCTAACGGACCGACGATTTCCATGTGTCAAGGAGATTTCGTCTACCCGTTAGACGATTTCTCTACAATCGTCAAACGGACCGACGAAATTTGCAGAGACCTCTTTCCCGGTCGTCTCTCTCTGTCGGTAGATCGAGCCATTCGAGCGAGCGAGCGGCGGCGCGCGAGCGAGCGAGGGGCAGGCGCCGGCGGCGAGCGAGCGGGACAGGCGCCGACGGCAAGCGGGGCGAGCGCGGCAACAGCGGCCCGACGCGGCGCGGGAGCAGTTCGGCGCGGGTAGAGATTTCGTCTAGTGGACAGACGAGATCTTGATTTCGTCTAGTAGCAAGGTTTTAAATAGCCGGCTATAGCTTCCGCTATAGTCCGCTATAGCCTCTAAAAAGAGCAATCGCTATGGCATTTAGCCCGCTATAGCCGGCTATAGCCCGCTAAATGCTGGCTATAGCCCGCTAAACACCGTTTTGTCTGCCCTGCCGCTAAACGCCTTAGCCCTCTATTTAAAACCATGTCTAGTAGGCTGACGAAATTTGTTGATTTCGTCTACTGGTTGGACAAAATCTAGTTTTCGTCTAACCAGCCGACTTGGGGCACGGTTTTGAAATTCCTACATTTCACGATATTATTTTGTAATTCTAGGAATAACTAATATTAAAAAAAATCCTTTTTTCTCCTTTGCTTTCGTATCCACCTGATCAGCTCCCACTCCCACAGAGTAGCAATACAGAGAGGATACACGTTCTCGGGGCCGACGATGAGCACAAACCCTGTGCAAACATTTTACACGTTGTGCGGTGTGCACAAGAACTACATGACACATGTCTCTGTTGCAAGCGGACGTACCTATACAATAGTCCTACTGCACAGGCTGTGTACTGCAGAGCCACAGCTTTTGTCGCGTCCCTCACTCCCTCCTCGAAGAGCCACACGCACCTCCCCGAATTGGCGAGACAACCGATCATATGTGAGCCGGTCATGGTAATCGATCACTGCCTAGTGCATACTAGTGCCTAGTGTCCCAGGCGGCCAGGCGACAAGTAATTGCGTCTGTGTGTGATTTGTCTGGAAGCAAAGCTGGATTATGCCCACTAATTAACATCGCTCTCGCCCGCCATTATTAATTCTGCCGAATTGTTTAATCCCCTGCAACTTTGCTGCACGCCTGCGAGTACATAAATCCCCCCTCCACTCCACCCACGCCTCTGCTTTCCAAAGCACCAAAACCAGAGAAACTGTTTGTTTAATTAAGGGGTTTTCCTGGGCAAGGCCGAGATGGAGGGTGAGATCGAGAAGAAGGCGGCTGCCATGGCAGAGGAGGAGGTGGGGAAGAAGGTGTCGGCTGATGGTGACGTGAGCCTGAAGGAGCTGTCCAAGAAGCTCAACGACTTCGCCAAGGAGAGGGACTGGGAGCAGTACCACAGCCCTAGGAACCTCCTGCTCGCCATGGTTCGCATCGTTTCTCTCTTTCTTTCCCTGGTCCCTCGTCTTCTTCGTGTGTTTCACTAGCATTTACTTCTTACAAAAGGATGAACAGTTTTAGGGTTTTCTGTGTGTTCGTCCCTCCCCCTTCACCCCTGGGCTCTGTTTTCTTTCGTTACTTACAGTCTCACAAGAGTCACGCCAATATTCAGTCTACGGGAGCATGATTGACGAAGTAGGATGATATCCATTAGGGCTTCGTTTTCCTGACGACACTGAACGATCATTGGTTTCAGTAATCTAGCAAATTCTTCTGCTTTTTTGAAAAAAAATAGGGGAGATGGAGAAAAACAGCAATAGCGTGTTAGGATGTATTACTGCACATTGCATGACAAGGCGTGACTAAAAAGCATGCACTTCTACTATATATTATTATTTTTTTGGAAAGAACCTTCTGCTCTAAATTATGTACATGCACTTGACAAACGGCAGCATAAAGCAGAGTGATCTCATGACTTTTTTTGCACGCAAAAAAAAGTTTCCAGTCCAAACCTTATGAGCCTTTCGCATATTATTTTTATTTTCCATGGTAACTCAATTATGCATTGTAATAACCTCAGATCATAGGTAGTGCTACTCATTGCTCTTGCAACTAGATATTTAGTTAACCTTGCACGCCTGCACATCTCAAGAGAACAGTACTCATCACTCAGCAGTCAGCATCTCTAGAAGACCAGAACATCATGTGCACATAAACAATGTCTCCGTCAGTGAAAAGGAGTGAACTTGATTAGCGAAAGGCTATTCTAAAAAAGATGCTTTATTCCAAAGCCATCATAGATTTGTTATCTAATAGTAGCATCTTTGAGTTTATTATGCTCTGTTGACTAAAATATCGCATCATACTGCGTTCTCTGTTGACCAACTGCCCAATAAGATTCTTCGTTCATTAGTTGATTTTTGTTCGATGTACTGCTACTAGATTCTTGAAATCTATCCGATTTATTCTTCACATAAACAATTGCATGTGGATGGCCAACATTACACCTTCTGTTTGACCATACAGTACTTCTTTTCTTTTCAAATTTTCATCCACAAAATTAAACAAAACACAACCTCCTGCCTGCTCCCCAGATATACATGGACCGTAAAGTGATGCCAAATACATCTGGCATGAAGTACAAATGCTTCATTACAACAATGACAGGGACGGGAGCTATTCCCTGTCCCATTCAATCCCAAAGTTGCTCGCCGAGGTGGCCGGCCTCCGATATTTTTCGGAGAATTTTTAGCGCGCTGCTCCTGAAAAGATGATGCAGTCCAGGTGTTGGTTCGTGGGAGCGAAATGGGACGAGGTAACCAGTTCCCTCGCTGCCCATGGCCCTGAACCAGGGATGCAGCTTTCATGTGTCCCTTCTCGGATGCCACGTGGTGAAGGCTCGGCCTGTCGGCCCCCTGTCGATGCTCAATGCCCGCATCGCCATCGGAGAGCCGGGTCGACGCTGATCGCTGTTGTCCAACGTGTTTATACTGGCTCCGATTTGAGGCTCACTGCTGAAGGAACGATCAGAGTCACTGTCAGCTTAGTGACTGGTGTTTCTGAACCTGGAAGGAATGCGATTCGCACTTGTTCTTTCCGATTTTTTTTTTTGTTGGAAAGGACTTTATTTCTGGTTTTGAAAAGGCCCGAACCACATTCTCCTTTGAGTAGGGAAGATCGAAATTCGTTTTGCTTACGTGAGAATTCGTTTGCGCTTGTGCTTGTGCTTGGCAGATTGCTGAAGTTGGGGAGCTGTCGGAGCTGTTCATGTGGAAAGGGGAGGTGCGCAAGGGCCTGGCGGACTGGGACGAGGCGGAGAAGGAGCACCTCGGCGAGGAGCTCTCCGACGTGCTGCTCTACCTCATCCGCCTCTCCGACATTTGCGGCGTCGACCTCGGCGACGCCGCCACCAGAAAGATCGTCAAGAACGCCGTCAAGTACCCGGCGCCGTCGAAAGAAGCCTGAAGAACAATGCAGCCCATGATTCCTAATCCTGTGCGTTTGTGATTGATGGTGCCTGCTAGAACAATACGTGAACTGATGCTTGAGTCATTTCTTTTGGCGAGATGAAACTTGTGGTGCACGGGGTAGCTCTTTTGTCCACTTTGTTATGTCTAAAAAACAGAATCTACAAATTCGTAGAGCAAAAGTGAATGAAGTAGTACGAGCTGTGAAATCAGCTGCCAAGCCTGGAAAGCTCATTTGCTTAAAGGGCTTTCTTTTCGACTGGCCGGCTCAGCGAGCCCATACGGCCCATTCCATTATCCAAAGAAAAGCCCAGCAGGCGCATTCCATTCCTTCAGACAGGGTAGCTTATGAACGAACAAGGATGCATGTTTACAGTACTGAAACTGGACTTACAGTAGCTGAAAGTGACGCAGATATTTGTATCTGCCCCAGTAGGAGCCGGCAACAGAGGTTGTGCGGCATGCAACGTGGTCGGAGTTGGGACCCCAGGTGTGCTATGGTACATTCATGTTTCTGGTATCTTCCATTTCACTTTTCTGTCTCTCAAGCTCTACCAACGCTTGGTCTGCACATCTGCTGGCTTGTCAGCCAGGGCTTCATCTTGTTTTTGTTTGAAATACGCGTGGACATTTAGCTTATACAGTACCTTAATTATTACCTGCGTTGAATTCACATTGGAAAACTGAATTGTGTAAAAGTTTGTTTTCTTTTTAAGAATGTATGAACGGTGGCAATCCTCAGCTGTTATCATCTTTGGAATGACCAATCACCAATTGCGATGGAAAAAAAATTAAGGCAATCCTCAAACGCCAAACTTCTATAGTGGTGATCACTGGCCGGTCCTCTGTTTTCCCCTCTTTGCATGCTAACATTTTCGATCCAGGAAAATCCAACCCAACAATAACATGCATCTTTAGCAGCACCAAACATGCAACTTTGCAACTTGAGCGACAAAAAAAAGACTATCTATTTTCCTTGCATACGCAATAGGAGGTACACACCGAGTCGTACACTATACTACTACTTCCTATATCGATTCCATCCTGCATATTTATCAGCATATGTACAGATTGTATCTACATTACATGAGTACATATTTTTTTCTCTATCGTGTACCTATCTTAATTAGCTATGTTGGTTAACTGGATCAAAACTTGTCAGATGCCTGGCCTTTCAATGATTGACCGAGCGATTCGATCATAAGCTGCAGTTACAATGAGTCTGAGCTTTTCCCTTGGCTTCTGACCTGTTGAATCCGCTGCCGTAGCCTTCTCCTGTGGTCGTGGATTTTCCAGAGCCCATGCCCAAGAACAACGGCAGAGTATATGCCGTGGGTGATCATAGGAGCCAGGATGTTGTCGGTCTGTGCATTGTAACAATCACATACAGATAGTGTCAATCGTTTCATGAATTATGTTTCTGAGCATAAATCTAATAACAAGACCATTCATATGGATGAACCTACTGTATGTACCTGGATCCATTCAAAGCCAAGGTAGAAAGCCAAGATTCCTTCGAGAAGCGGGGAATATATCTTCCTCATTTGCCTCCTCTCGTACCAAGCTGCAAAACCATAAAAAAATAAAGTTAATTCAGTCATACTACTTTTGCATATGCTACTCTGCTGATTATTAATCTCCGGTTGGAGTGGAAGCTTCTCTCTTTATATATCTCTTGTTTATATTCTATAAACTACTCAGCTACCAGCACAATTACAAATGATTCATTACATATAGTCAGGCATACCTGCAAACTGTTTCTTCAGGTTCTGCCTCCCTGAGCGTGAACGCATTGCTGGTGTCACCACATACGTAGGGTCTGAAATTTAAATGAAAACAACCATATCACTCGGCATATTCACTAATGTTCAGGATGAATACCATTGGCTCTACTGAAAAAAAGAATAATTAATAGTCAAATTAGGACTGTCAGTAGAACATCAATCACCTTTTGGAGCAGTAGCAATATAGTAGAGGGATCCTGTGAGGGCTGCGGTGATGACTGCCGCAAACGTTTGAGCAAATGGAACCAAAGGAGGAACAATTCCACTCTGTGTTGCATCGATACAGTTCAATTTAGATCAATGTTAGCAACATCACAAAATTCAGTTTCATCGCAGTTTAGCTGAAGGGAGTCATATATACCAGGGATGCAATCCCTCGAGCGTCTTTCATGAGCTCCGTGCTCCTCAGGAAAATATCAGCCAAAGCTCCCTACAAGTTCAGGGATTTTCACCTCAACGATATGAGCAAACCATAGTTAAAAGCATCTGCTAATTACTTGCAAAAGGTTCACATTGATCAGCATACCTGAATAGCTGCTCGGTAGAACAGCTCCTCACCAATTGAACTAGCAGTCACGATGAGCATGAACTACAAATATAAGAAACGAGTATACACTATCAATTCATACTGATTTTAATTCTAACTAGGGGCTCCAAGCCATTGTCCATGACAACTCAATCACAGCTAGTATATATAGTGTTACTACTAGAGCAACTACCATTTCCTTGTTTCGTTACAATCTATTTAGGATTGAAATTACAGTGGAAAAAAATATGCATAGCAAACTTGCGAAGAGCACTGCACACAAAATTATTAATCGTGCTAGCTTCATACTACTTCTTCCATTCCAAATTATAGGCCGTTTTGGATTTTCTAGGTTTATATATTTTGCTATGAATCTAGACATAACGTTTATCTAGCTGGAAAAGCCAAAACGATATACGTAGTATATTTTAGAATTGAGGTAGTATATAACTACAGTACCTGCCATGGTGACATGCCGTAGAAGAAGCTGCGAAGCTCCTCATCCTCCACATCTCTGATGGCGCGGGCATGAGGTGAATATTTCACAACCTCATCCTGCAACCAGAAATTAATTAAAACCACATGCAAGCTATGTACAGTTTTACACTAGTTAATTGAAGTGGGGCCAAGCAGCTGAGTTTTGAAAGGAGGAGGATGCCGCATGCACATACATCGAGGATGAACAGCAGAGCCATGATTGGCGGCGCTGCATAGCCGAGCCCCTCGACGAGCGCCGTGAGCGAGGGGTGGAAGCCCCCCGTGCAGTCTATCCCGGCCATTTGGCATATGAATCTCCCCGTGAGCGCCATGGCTCCGTAAATCCCTGTCCACACATTCGACCGACAGATTGGTTAATTGGGAGGATTAATCGATCGCATGCATGCTCGTGATGACACGAGAAATTGCATGCATGAAACTTTTCAAAAAAAAAAGAAAGAAATTGCATGAAGTGGTAAGAGTACCGACCAATGCCATAGCTGAGCCTGACGACGGCGCCGAGCTTGTCCCACATGGCGAGCTCGGCGTCGCGGGCCCCGAAGCCCGCGCTCCCGGCCGCTCCGGCGGCCACGGGGGCGGCGGCGACCTCGACTACCCTGGGCCCATCGGCGGCGAGGCTGGCGCCTCTCCGCCGCCGCTCCGCGCCGCCGTCGCCGCCCTCGGTCGCCGCGCGGATCCGGACCCGAGGGGAGAAGCCGACGGAGCAGTGGGTGTAGGTGGTGGTGTAGCTGCTGCAGCTGCGCGCCGCGAGGAGGTGATGGCTCCCCGCCAGCTCCATGAACGAATTCTTCCCCTCTCTCTCTCTCTCTCTCTCTGTCTGCTCCCTCCCTCTAAGCTGCGCGAGGAAGGAAGAAGGAGAGCTAGAAGACGAGGAAGGGCGAGGTGGAAATGTCAGGGAAGATACTTTGTGATTTGTTTACCAGTGGGACGATGGATAGATTATTCCGCTGGCCCGGCCCGAAGTGGAGGAGGAGAGGAGTAAATAAGTAAGCAAAAATGTAAACGGTGGGTGGAGGATTACCAGCGGCGCAGCGCAAGCGCAAGCGCAAGGCTGCTCTCTCGCGCTCCGGCCGCCGTTAGTTTTCCTCGTCCTTTTGGCTGGTTTCGACTATGACTGCGTGCTTACTTGGCCTGGCCTGGCCTGGCCTGGCCCGTCGTGCGGCGGCGGTGGCGACTGGTGGTCGTGGAGGGAGGCGTGTGGCCGCGCACCGCCGGAGCCAGGAAGGCAGCCAGATGAGAGGGGATTTGCGGGAACCAATGGGCGCGTCACACGTCAACGGCGACGTGATAAGGTCATCCGGAGTTCCGGATGACGCGGCAACGCCAACCGGCTCAAACCGTTTTTGATTGGGTCCAGACTTTTCTTTTACTTCGTTGTTAGCAGGCGGGCCGAGTTGAGGCCTGTTTGTTTTAGACGAATGTTTTGCTTGGTGGGCCATGTGGCCCATGTCAGACACTGCTAAAGAAGGCGCGCGGCCCGAAGGAAAGCCCAAAATGGGCAATTGTCCCGGCTGTTTGTCCGGCCCATCACACTTTTGCTCGCCCAAACGCGTGATACGGTTGCACGAATCGGTCCTCCAATCTCGACGCCGGTTTGCTTGCTGTTTCACAACAATATTGTGCCGTACCTCTCTCATAAATCTTGTATGCAAAAACCTCGCATACTAATACAATCGTTCAGACCGGCTTCTTCTGCATGCCATAGCACCTTCAAAACAATATTGGGCCGTCACGGATCATATTTATACATATACAGCTTTTGTTGCTACGTTAAGGGCTCGTTCGGCAGCACAGGATTGATGTCATGCCTGTTTTTCTTCCTGGCGAGGATCAAGTGAAACCACCTGTGTCACTGATTCCTGGTGAGCAGCCATTCCTGGCCAGGATCGAAGTTAACAGTTCCCAAAATATGCATTCGGCAGCACAAGGAATGAAAACAAGGCTTCAGCAGGATTTGTACTAATCAAATTTTACTAGCAGCTACTAATCCCACATCCAGGACATATATAGATTACTGATGCTTCAAAATAAAACACGGGCATGCATGCCTGGTCGACATCGCACATGTCCAACCTCAGGAGTCAGGACAATACCAAAGATTCAATATTCAAACTAATTGCAGACTCAACAAACAATCAGTACAGACGCAATGATTTCAGTTCAATAATTTAACCGTCAAAATAGAGGGGAGAAGAACTGTAGAGCTACTCATCCGTACCCTATAATACAAATGTGCCAAGATAAGAGTTCAATAATTTAACCGTCAAAATAGAGGGGAGAAGAACTGTAGAGCTACTCATCCGTACGACCGTACCCTATAATACAAATGTGCCAAGATAAGAGTACAAGAGAACAACACATTAAATTCAGGCCACAAGAAGCTGCTAACTAGACACTTTGCTGTTTCAATTAGAAGACGTAGCACCAGAAAGATGAGCCTTTCATGCAGTTGAAGCACAATCCATATCCCTCAACAGCACTTGCCCTTCCGAGTTCTGCAAAAAAGTTACAGCTATAAAACAGGGATCAAAAGTCATTTTTGTCAAAGCTTTGCTGGATTACAGCCTTTCATTTCTGCACTACAGCATGAGTATATAAAGAGAATAGTTCACTGGCTATTCTAAATATTAGGCAATCTGTATTAGGCAAGCTGCAGTAAATAATTATAGTCACTCCCAACGAATATGCAAGGCATGTGAAATTGAACTGTATTGTTAGTCTGGTAGATATTAGTTTAGCTGCAGTAAATAATTAGTCACTCCCAACAAATATGCAAAGGCATGTGAATTTGGATTTTTTTCTCCAAGCAAATATGATCTTTTTTCAAAGGGGTCTACAAGCAACAATAAAAGGTATTCATTAAGCAAGTCAAGAATGAAGTTATCTAGTTTACACCTAGTGACCATGCACTTTTTGGAATCATACATTGCTGCAAGAAAATTACTAAGAGAATCAAGTAGTGCCATGCACTAAATATCCTACAGCGTAAATTCAACTCTCATGAGCTCAAACAGGTCTACAGTGTAAAAATCAGTGAGTTTCAATAAAAACATTTTATCCATCAGCTTTTTTTTTCCAATGATACAATCCGATGACTATGATCTTGAATTTATCATGCAGTTAAACATGAAAATGCTCACTGAAGAAGCCAACAAAAGAAGGTTGTACTCATATAATCACAGTTATGCTAGAGGGGACATTTGGTCATTTTAAGGAGATATGTTAAATAAAAAATGTGCACAACCAGTGAAGGATATAACACAACCATCAACCGAGGCATAATGACCTTTTGTTTTTATTTTTGCTATTTAACTCAAAGTTCTGAGTTCTTTGCATATCTTAGAGGCAAATTTCAGATACGGCAAACGAACCCCGTTGCCATTTACCTAACCTGAAACTGTTTCCTGAACATACTACTGAAATGCAAACGATGCTCGATTGTAAGAGAGCTCAACAATTGTAGAGTATCAAAATCAGAGTATCTGGCAAAACATCAGAAAACCAGCAATCACTATCAACTCTACATACTCACAAAAAGTCTTCGTCAATTGCTTAGCAGATAATCAGTTCCATTTAGCAATGTCACTATGCCAATGCCCAAAACAAGGACCCAAGTCTATACTGTATGAAATATGGACTTAATACTTGGCTAAACTACAATGTAACATCAAGGTCATACTAGTTCTGCAGGTTATCATGGGTGAAACCACAGAACAATTTATCTCACGAGCAACCAAGTAATTCGTGTGACTATTGTCTCAGTTAGAAGAGAGGTATAGCCATCAAAATTCTGTAGAGCAAACAAAACAATGCAGGCAGTTGTGGGGGTAATGGGGGGTTGCAGGCCAAGCATACGAATTCCATGGCAATTCTGCATCCAGATCCAAGGACCCACCCCTCTCCCGAGTCATCAGTCAACACTAAGCATTCTCCCAAGAACTGTTAATCCAAGAATGCTCCTTCTAGCATTGAACTCATCTGGACTCAAGAACTGGGCTGCGAGCTCTCCCTCCCTCCCTCCCTCCTCTCCTATCTCCCTATCCCCGATTGCAATTCAAATCACACAAGACAAGCAGGAGGAGAATACAAGGCAACGAATGAAACCAAATCAAACAAGACTAAGCACAGATCCACCGGCGGGATCAACATGCCACTGAAAAGCAACTAGATCGATTAAAACCTTACCCTGGTTGATCTCCCAACGCCTACCTCGTCGGCCTTCTTGAGCACGCAGTCACCAAGAATCGGAGGACGGGAGAGGGGAGGAAGAGGGGGCGGTGCTTACTGGCGAGAAGGCGGTGGAGAGGGCGGTCGTTGGATGTGAGACGGGCGCCGCCAGCGATGAGTCGCGCCGCCACGCCGCCAGCTTGCACCGCGAGCTCGTGCGCCGTCAGCTTGCTCCGCGAGCTCGCGCCGCCGTCGCCTGCTCGCCCTAGGCGTGCGCCGTCGGCCTCGGAGTGGAATGGATCCAGATGTCACGAGGTGGGGATATATTCCAGGCCGAGGAGACGAGGAATGGGTTGTTCCTAGCCTGTTTCGTTCCTAGGCCTGTCCGAACCGAACGACATTTTTGTCACGAGCTGGTTTCCAACCAGGCTGAAAACAAAACGGGTGGAATGGGCCGTTCCGGGTCTCATTCCGATATAACCGAACGGGCCCTAAGCCATGCACGTACCAAAAAAAACGCTGTATAGATTTCAAATAAACACGCGTGAGCAAGCTGGAGCCACCCGGCTCGCATAGTCGCATCCGTCCGCGTCGTCCGTGTGGAACCAACGCAACAAACCGTCCAAACGTCGTCTATACACACGCGCGCCGCCGTACCATTTTGCGTTGACACACGTACGCTAGCTAACCCCCGGCCGATCGATTTGTTGTTCGCTATTCGACGATCATATATCGTTCCCCCTCACCTCACGGCTTAATATAATCCAGTTGCATAAGCCCTATTTAATTTGGAGTTTTATTTTGGATCATCTGCGCAGACGCCGAGACGAGATCCAAGTTTCCAACCGCGTTGGGGGCACCGGAGAATCTCTCCCGTGAATCAGCCTGACACAACACGTAGTAGCTAAGCTAGCCCAGGAGGCCAGTCCAGAGTACATGTAGTTGGCCAACAAGTGCTTGGCCCCGGATCGGATTGCACGAAGAAATTACAAACATACTCCCTCTGTCCCACAATATAAGTATTTTTCAGCTTTCGTGCATCACGTTTGACCATCCGTCTTATTAAAAAAATTTATAAATATATTATTTATTCTATTATGATTTGTTTTATCATTAGGTATACTTCAAATATAACTTAATATGTTTTTATTTTTTTTACAAAAATTTTGAATAAGACGGATGAAAGTCGAAGAATGCTTATACCGTGGGATGGAGGGAGTACAAGCTATATGCAGCTTATGGTTAACTTATGCCCTAGGGAGTACTTGCCCTAAAATACTATGTTATTGCCTTGTACTTCAATAATACATGTTTCTACATCATCGTTGGAGACCGATACACGCTTGAGTAATCTGGTGCACAGACAACTCATGCTACCGTGCGCGCGCCCACCAGCCTCCATGGATGTCCTCGCAATTATGCGAGCGCTAGCTCCACGATTGGATCGCCGTTGCCTTTTTCGAATGATGAACTGGCTGCTCCATCGTTTGCAACTAGGTACTAGTAGGAGCTGCTGGTAGCTGGGAGACCAGTCCGACTAGTGTCTTCTTCTTCTTCTTTTTCCGATCAGTCCGACCAACTCCTCCATCCCTAACATACAAGTGTCGCTCGGGAAGCGTGTTTACCTCACAAACGCTCTTCCTGAGCGACACTTATATAGTGACACAGGGAGTAGTGTCTTGATGTAATATAGCGGTACGGTGTCGTCCCGTAATCTCTCTTACCTCTCGACGTTAATGATAGGTGAGGCTTATTTCCTCTCCTTTCACCTCTGTCTGTATTGATGATCCTAATGAATTTTTTTATGGTGCTACATATTACTACCTTGTTGTATAGAGTGCAGAGAATGGCTAATTTAATTAGCACCTAATCTAATTAAAATCGTTCAATTATCCGTGCTTCTTCAATCTGCAAGAGGAATGTGAGATGAGGAAGAAATGAAATGGACGTAATGAAAGCATAGAGATAAAAATGTAGGAATGAGAAAAAAATATTATAAAGACATTTAGATCAATTAATGCTACTCGTAATGTTTTTCATAATATCTTTATATCACCATAGCACACTCTTATATACTACTCGTAAAGTTTCTAGTGATATACGATTAATGTGTATCATCAGATCCTTATACTGTTCTTTTCTCTCCAACCATCATACGTCCATCGCGAGAACCATGATCGCTAAGCATGGCAGTTGGGTTAAAATTCACGTCCGGTGATGACTTGTGACAACCTGATAGTAAAGAAACCGGTTAAAAAAAAATTGGTCTCTGCTCGAGATGCGACCGGTAACCGCTTGTCGTTCCTTAGCCAAACTCTGCCAAACAACAGCTTAATCAACAAGCATATTCTCTTGTTTCACATGCAGACGATGCAGGATTAAGTGCTGCTTATAATTTAACCTAACGAGCTAGCTCGAGGAAAAAAATGGGTGCAATGGCATTGTGCTCGATCTGCTAATTAATAAGCGCTGCCGAGCTGAACAGAAGATCGTTTTCAGGGGATGATCGAGAGCAAGTACAGTACGTAGTGACATGAGAGTTAATGCTGGCCACTAGTGTGGGAACATTTGGCAACGGGAGCCCGTGACGGGATAGCGAGCTGGCTCTGTCTGCCTCAACATGTACATCATATAGTACTGTATGCGCTAGCTAGCGCAGGTTGCATTGCCAGATCGCGCGGCCGCATAGCGGAACTTCTCGTCTCGGTTTGGCGTTGCCATGTTGCTGTCTGAAAAGCCCCGTTTACAAAGATTTAGCTTTCAGGCCTTGGAGAGCGATATGACCCGAAATTAAACGTACGAACTAAGTTCTGGAGGGATATATATGCTAGCTAGTTGCATATATCTAACTGATGGGGCGTGTCTAGCTTGTAACCCATAACATTATCATAAAAAACCAAATGGCAATGCATAGTTATCCAAACAATAGAATTCGAATAGTCATCCAAACAACAAAAATTCAAATGTGGCCCTATGCAATATCATGACTGATTTGGTACTGAAACGAATTCAATAAACCTCTCCGGCCAATATCGACATCCAAACACTGCCCTAAATTCTCATTTCGTACAAAACTCAACAAATAGGTATGTAGATGTTGAGTTCAAAAGTACAATGCCTAATATGCTAGCATGCACGCGGAGAAGAATTTAGAAGCTATAACTTCTTCCATAACAATTTTGATGGTGGGAGAAAACATGAAGGAGCTACTGATCGATGTATTTTCATGTTCAGCGCAAAAAGAAATGTGATCCCATGAAATAATATTGGAGTCCAATGTCATGATGTAAAAGAGGAATATTCCATAACATGGAGGAGGGGAAAAATTCAAGAAGTTGATGGCCTGTTATCGTGTGTCCATCCTTATATACGAAAGACATGCATGGTGTGCCTCTGCTTCATCCTTTATGGGACAAAAAAATACCTTTGTGTACTGCTTGCTGCAGCTGATTTCTTTTAATCTATCCGTTCCACTCAAATACTACATATTCCAAATATCCAATCCTCCATATAGATAAACTTACAGTCAGCGGCAGATCTAGCGGTGGGGCGGCCGGGACTCAAGCCCCCCCTACCGCCTCTCGGACAGTGAAGCCCCCCTTGAGCCCCTTCATGAATTTTGTGGAAGAAAAAGAGAGGGGAGGGAGGAAGAAAAAGAGCAGCCCCTCCTAGACTTATTGGCTGGATCCGCCACTGCTTACGGTCCACGTATATGTGCAAGCGCAATCAACTTGAACTGTCATTCTGCCAATCCTTGTCAAACCGTCACCCTAGCCTTTTCTTTTCAAATATATATTATTCGCAACAATAATTATTTTTTTGAAAAAAAGTTACACAACGTGAATCTAGATTCTGGAGCAGCGAAAGTTTTTTTCATTTTAGTTTCCTGGACACATTTCAGATTTCGTACGAATCCGAGATATATATGTCGCTGCGGGTATCATGATCGAGCTCCGCAAATAATTGTACGAGACGCGGAGGAGATCAGCCAAGTGGTCCTCCAAAACACCACCAACAGTACATACCCATCAGCCAACCGGGAACTCCATCAGGCATCACCCATCGAATCGATCAGTTGCTACTAGTGTAGTGTGTGGGTTGGGACAAGGCGCGCGGCAACATCGCAGTCGGACGCGCGGGCACGTCGTGGCCCCGCCAGGTGACGCGCGCGCGGTTTGTTGCCTTTCCGGTGGTTCCCGATCGGACGGCGACCCTGGCCTGGAGGGGGGTGGAGGCCGCGAAAACCGGTTGCCGCAAGGAAGAGAGCACGGAGCCGTCACTCCATGGCCAAAAGCCCCCAACCCAACCAGCTCACGCACGCCTACGCCTACATGGCAGCCGCGAGGTCCAGATGGCACGCCGCGCGCCGCCACCGAGGGCTCCTCCAATCATGGAGGCCCCTCCCGGCTCCTGGGTCCGCCGTGGCCCTGCCGCGTTGCCAATAATTTAATGCGTGTTCCTCCGTGCTAGTCTGGCTCCGGCCTGCTCTGCTCGTGACCGAAGCGTCGATGTCCCTGTGCACGCAAGAGGCAGTTGCTAGTGCTACTTGCTAGCAAGGGACATGGATGGGCTTGTCGGACCTAGCTGCGTTTCCCTCCTGATGCAAAATGGATTATTGCAGTGGTAAGGAAAGTTGGCCAGCTGCTTACCATGGCAACATTCTACACTGAATTTATCGCGCGCCGGTCTGATTGATCTCTGGAGTATCCAACATGAGGGCACTGATCAGTGGTCACCAGCAAGCAGCAAGTAGCTAGCCAATCAACTGCTATATTTCCGATCCTCTTGTCACAAATAATTGTCATTTTAAATATGTGCAGTCAACACGCTTGGACTACTTTGACCATCGATGTCACTTTGGATCTTTTCAGTGGACTTTTGAAAATGGTATCACTAGAATTGTTTCTATAATTTTGCAGCGGCCAGATGTTATAAGTTTGCTATAGTTTTAATATATTTATACTATTAGTTAGTATAAAATATATTCAATCCAATAATTTTTGTAACTACAGGGACTATGTGCTTAATACAATTGTCATATAACCTGTCTACATTTTTGTTTTGCCTTTGCCACTAGATCATGATGTCATACATAAATGCTAAACATGCATGCAACTAATGATTTTATTTAGGTACGTGGTAGATGCACCAACTATTACGAGGAGGCTCCATGGTGTCCTCGTTTACACCTTGATGGAGATATCATCATAGATGTCATGATTGTAACAAGATCTAGCATTACAGTTCTCCTGTTGCTGATGGAGGAATTTTACAATACTTGAAATAAATAAGGATCATCCATAAGAGTGAAGTCAACGGCTGAGACATAAAAGATACCTTAAAAAAAGTACCAAGAGGTAGCAAAATAGAAAAGGTACCTCCCGGTACCTTATGATACCTTTATCAGAATAGGAAAGGTACTTCCTGGTACTTTTGGTACCATTCAAGCATTCTAAAACAATAATTAATGATGTATCTTTATGTGAAACACATATCCACTTATGTTCACACATGGTTTCCGGATCACTGTGCGCTCATGATATTCTCTGCTGCAACCAGTCGAATCAATCTGGAATGGTCATCCAGATAAATGATTATTTCTAGAAGCCAAAATCATCCTCGACAGATTCACATTGTCTATTTTGACCAAGTCCGCTCGTTATTCTGATCTGGCTAGCTGTAGGGCCTCCGATCGTCCTGCTATTTAATTTTCTGCTTCAGCAACCAGCTAACTGCGAATTATATGATGTGACCGGAGGAACCCCCGAATGTTTGAGGATCAAGGTTTCCTTTCTGATTGCCCCACGAAAATGGTGTGCCTCCATCATTTCGCGTTTACTTACCCTGCGAGCTACATGAGTTCCCCCGATTCTCATGATTGCTTTGCTGACCGCGCGAGACCGGCCGTGATGTTTAGGGTTTCATTTGCTTGATTGTTAAGTACACAAATCTCACTTTCTCGTTCAAATCATGACACGGCCAACATGATCGTCGCAACAATTCTCAGGAGAAATGGAGTTCTACGCATTGGATTCTGGTTGGTTCAGTGAACTCATCCATATGCCCAAGTCTGGTAGTAGCTGATGTATCTCCTAGCTTGCACCATTGCACCAAGTCTGCTCTGCGGTCTGCGCATAATAATTCAGTGCCCAATATGATCGACATTTGTGCAAAATCTATAGTCGGTTCAATGTATTATCGATCAATAACTACTGTATTTGCCTGATTGATGCATGCTCAACAGATTCAAGCAATCACATATAAACCAGCCAATCGGACGCGGCCGGCTAATCATTCGACCGCCCTGCTGTCAGCACGTAATTCAAGTGTTCATGCATGCATGCGTACATGTGCATGAAGAGACAGGTTCGCTAATCTTCTTGAACCCAGCCATTATTTCAATTTTTCAAAGCAGTATATGTTGTAGAACAAAGACACGTACGAGCTAATTCATAATTTTCTCATTGACTAGTAGTAGGCATTAATTGATTAATCGTGAGTATATCAAAGTGCATATCCAATGAGATATCGTCACCTAGCTATATAGATTATAGGTTGATCTGCATCAGCATTTTGCCTTACAGGGAGAAATGTTAAGAAAGAGATAATATTGCTAACTACTACGTACTAAGATTAATCAGTTTATACTCAAGAGTACGTCAAGACACATTTAGTCAAGAGTACGTCAAGACACATTTAGGCTCAAACACCTCTATTACACACATGGAACCATATTAAATTAGGAGATCATTCTATAGATACTCTATATATTGTGACATATCCAGCCATAAAGTCAACTACTCCCTCCATTCCTAAATATATGATGTTTAGAACACACTAATTAGTTAGAACATGAACTAGCTAGCTTGTATTAAGTCATATATTTGAGAATGGAGGTGGTACTACACCTATATAAGAATTGGCCACGTCATCTTTAGATGGCACATTAGACAAAATAGGCTAACTTAGCCTTCTCTCCTAATTTAATATGAGCCCACATGTGGTTAGAATTGTTCATTAGATACACAGCGCGCTGATGCCATATTTGTTGAATCAGCTAGCAACTGGCAAATGATGTGAAAATTTTGGTTCCCTTCAATATTCTACTGCTAACTAGTTACGTTTTGTCCATGAACTGGATATCATTTTTTAGACGAACACATGTACGTATACATGTATCATTAGAACACGCTTTCAATATGCATGGGGCCTATATGTACGCGTGCAGCTTCACTTCATCCAGATCCCATTTGTGGATACACACGCTATGCTACTATATTTAGGTGGTGGCCAATCAAGATATGATCTTGTAAAAAAGCAAGCTATATTATTGCATTAGATTTTCTTTCCTTGCCCGTGTTGTATTAGTTTGTATTTATGCACTCTGATAGGAGATATTTGATCCGTGTTGTTCTTGTATATACAGAACATCTCGTCCTGATGTGTTCATTCATTAATCAATAAGCATGTATATACTATGGCTACCAAAATTGGAATGTGTTCATGCAGCCCCTGTAGGCTGAATAATCTTACTACGCAAATCCTATAATGTTTATGTACCTGCTAAAAATTATCCTACACAGCATGTAAAAATGGATTTATACACGTCTAAAAAAACAGGGGAAAAGTAGACTTATACAGGTTGAAAATTTAATAGTATAGGCTAGCTTGTTGGGTTTGTTGGTGTATGCTGGAGAAACCCCTTCCTTTCTTAAAAAAAATGTGTTCTTTCGATGCTAAGTTGCAGCTGACAAAAGGGACCGAACAAATTAAAACAAAAGATAAGAAAAATGGACTTATAAATGTTCAAATTTTTATCTTGTCGGTGAGTATATATGTTGGAGAAAACCTATATTCTTTGGACGCCGAATTGTGGCTGCCGAGGATCAAAATCTCAGTCTGGTAGGTACCACCCACGACGCCTTTACCACAACACCACCTTACCACACCAATGTTGACTAGAGAAACTCCTTTCACTAGATTCAACCGTTTTAGCCTTTATGACAACCTAGTCTAGGCTTGCATTGCATAGTTATACATATTGCTAACTTGATCTGGCTTTACGTACCTTTTTATTATGTGTAGGTCTTTTAAGCTTCCTCTAAAATTTGCAATACCATTGTTAACTGAAACAAGTACGAGAGATATCTGAATTAAACGTCAGTCTGTTTCCTCAGTATACATGGCAGCTGAAATTAATTTGCAAAGCATAATAATTTAGTCAGTACACGGTGTCATGTCATGCTAAAACCTGCCCGGCCCGCATTACACGCAGAAACGAAGGCAACCATCTTATAGCTATAGGCTGGTACACAGGTCCTGCTAACGTCTACCCGGTGCATGATTTCGCATTGCCGCTGAATATTTCATTATTTGTGCCTTGAATAAAGCTTGTACGCTCTCTCGCAAACACATTATTCCTGGGCGTACGCCATCACGTCGCCGTCGCCTCTAATCATACCTGAGCTAACGACCTCAAAAGGAGCCCGTCTTTTTCTCCCTTTCCCCCTTTGTGTCGATCCTTTCCTCCGCGGAGCACGCACAAAGCAGCAAACTGCCTGAACGCCAATGGAGAAAAGGCGGGGAGATGGGATCATCAAAAGGAGCAGAGTATATCCATCCATGTATCGGAACAGCTAGCAGGCCGGGAATGGAGCTTCTGGTGTGTCACGCGCGGTACGTGCGTTGCCGTCAGCTCGATCCTGATCATCTCGCCATCGGCCCCATGACTTCCCGGCGGCAGGGACAGGTAACTTGCGAGGCTGGGCCTCCTCGCCAGATCAGAGCACTTCTCGTGCCACAAGCATGGCAACATACATGGCGTCGATCAGTGGCAATTGTTGGAAGAATCTTCCACCTCATCAGCCTGTGGTGGCTCCCGATCCGACGCGACGCGCGCCCGCCAGGCCAGGCCAGAGATAGGGGATAGCGACGGAGCTTTGCAGAAGGCTAGGGCAGCGCGCGCGGCGCCATGTGTACGCGTGGTGGCTCTCTGCTGGCCTCGACCGCCTCCCGTTTCGTGCCCCGTCCTCCGCGTGACACGACGTGGGGGATCCCGCGCGCGCCGCGGCCTGTCAACACAACAGCGGCTACTTTTGCTACACTCCTCCTCGCCCGGCCTCCCCTGGACGCCCCTTCTATAAAAGGACCCGGCCGGCCGGAGACCCAGCCACGCTCGAGACAATCAGAGCAGCTAGCTCTTGCGTGTCACTGCATCTCCTGTAGCTCAAAAGGCAAACCGGCAGGCAGGCTGCAAGAAATTAAAGTGCTTTGTCCATCTAGCGTAGTAGTGCTTCAGTTCAGATAGCTTTAGCCTGTATATAGGGCGGTTAGTTGCAGGCTTATTTGCAGCCAGCAGCACAAAGAATATCTATCGTATCATCGACATCGGCAGCCGGCAGGGAGCAGGGATGGGGCTGAGGGAGATCGAGTCCACATTGCCGCCGGGGTTCAGGTTCTACCCCAGCGACGAGGAGCTGGTCTGCCACTACCTCTACAAGAAGGTGGCCAACGAGCGCGCCGCCCAGGGGACGCTGGTCGAGGTCGACCTGCACGCGCGCGAGCCATGGGAGCTTCCAGGTGATCATCATATCTCTGTCCCCCCTTTTCGTTCTCCTTTATTTTTCTCCAGCTAGCAACCCCTGTTGTTCATCTCTACGTATCTCTTAATCAATTCTACCACACCGTACACGTGTCTATACCATGCAAGAGTGTTGTTCTTCCGATGGATGCCTCTCGACGAGGAGGTGTTCGTTCTTTCGATGCTGTTCATGTTAATCCTTACTAGTACTAGATAGTTCAGTACACTGATTGACAGATTATTCCAGATTAGGAGGTCGATCGTCGTTTCTTTGCAAGCTGATGATAGAGGTCTAGTCAGCAGTCACTATTATTAACATGATTGAATGAAGGAAACCAAGGGGATGCATATGGCCTTTCTTTGATGATGCCATGTATGGGTAAGCATGGCTTCCGTTAAAGGTACTTATCTAGCATTATTGGTGCCCTTGGTGGTGGCAACAAGCAACAAAGATAAGGCTGCGTGCATCACATGGTGCAGAGGCTATGGAACCGATATGTTTCCATGCATATGTCTGAAACAAACAACAAGCAATGCGTCTTTTCGATCTTTTTTCCTTTTTATATGTGCTCGTTAAATTCACTGGAAGTAGTAGTATGTTCATTCGAGGTATACCGTTCATGGGATCAGAAGGCCACTTTATTAATTATCTAGACAATAACGGAAATGAATTTTGGAGCAGTGCCTTTTTCTTTCTTTTTCATAGTGGGCGCGTCACGGATACTGATTGGACTCTAGAGTGACCTGTTGATGTTCTCTCTCTCTCGTGGAGTTTTGTCAGTCCCCTTAATTAATAATGTTCCATATGCATCTGCAATAATGGTGCTTATAATCAATATACATTCCATATGCGTCCGGTGTAATCTCTGTCAACGATGAATTAACTGATCCCAACGTACGCAACCGTGTGTCTTGCTTATAGTCGTCACCATCTTGATGGCGCCCGGCCTGGCTTTCAACCCAGTCCACTTCGCTCCTAGCTAGCTACGTCACACTCACACACATGAGTAGCAGTCACGATTCTTTCCTTTCAGTTCCTTCAAAGTTTCACCTTCCGGCCTGTTGCCGATCACTCATCATGCATCTCAAACATATATTCCAGTTCACAAACTCGAGAAGACATATGACGCATCATTGTTGTTCATATCACAGTCGACACGTATTGGAGAGCTAATTTGTTGCATTATTGCCGTGAACTAACTCTCGATCATATCTATCAGATGCGGCGAAGCTGACGGCGAGCGAGTGGTACTTCTTCAGCTTCAGGGACCGCAAGTACGCGACGGGCTCGCGCACGAACCGCGCCACCAAGACTGGGTACTGGAAGGCCACGGGCAAGGACCGCGAGGTGCGCAGCCCGCGCGCCGCCGTCGTGGGCATGAGGAAGACGCTCGTCTTCTACCAGGGCCGGGCACCCAACGGCGTCAAGTCGTGCTGGGTCATGCACGAGTTCCGCCTCGACTCGGCGCCGCACGCGCCGCCCAGGGAGGACTGGGTGCTCTGCAGGGTGTTCCAGAAGCGCAAGGACGCCGACCAGCAGGACGGAGGCGCCGCCTCCTCCTCGCCGACGTTCGCCGGCTCGTCGTCGCAGAAGGCGGCGGCGGCGCTGCAGGACGACCAGCCGCCGCCCATGATGATGGACGCGTACGACGACGTTGACCACCAGACGGGCTTCGCGCCGCCGTATCAGGAGAGCGCCGGCGGCTTCGACCCGCTCATGTGGCAGTACGGCTCGGTCCTCGGAAGCTTCCCGTTCCCGCAGGAGGTGACTAGCTCGCTGACGACGATGGGAGTAGGAGGAGACGGGTGCGGCTTCTTCTACGACGCCGGCGGATTCGACGGCATGGCGAACATCGGGGACATGGGGTTCCCACAGGGGTGGATGGGCTAAGCTGATATGCATGCGTGGAGAACAGCGTAGTCGTGGATTGTGCATTGTGAAGAAAAAAAAAGATTGAATTAATTCCATTGGTATGTAGGTATGTAGTGTGAGGTTAGATTGGAAATCATTAGAGAGTGCACCTCGCCAAAAAAAAAGAAAAGAAAAGAAAGGAAAGTAGTGTGCATGTGCATGAGATAGATGATGATTTGGTTGACGCCAATTGTACAGTAAGTATCTCTTCAATACCATGTTTGTAAATAAATTAATAAAGTCAATTCAAGTATGCATGTGTGCGTGGGCGTGTAGCAAATGTGTGCGTGGGCGTGTGGCAAATGAGCATGTAGTCCCTCCGTTTCAAGATATAAGTCATTTCAATTTTTTTGAAGAGTCAAATTATTTTATCTTTGACCAAAATTATAGAGATGATTTCAAAAATTTATGATACCGAATAGCTATACTATAAAATATATCTAATGAAGAATCTAATGGTACTTATTTGATATCATAAATGTTAGTACTTTATTGTATAAATTTGGTCAAAGATAAAATAGTTTGACTCTCCAAAAAAGTTGGAATGACTTATATTTAGAAACGGATGGAGTATTTCATTAAGAAAGCAATTTACAGACAGTATGAGAAAGAAGTAGTGTGTGTATTTTACCGGTCTCTCTCTCCCACTTCCCTTTTCTTTCTTCCTAGAAAATATGTAATTTGCCCAGGTATTTAATGTAAGACAACATATTTTGTCGGTCATTTGAAGAAAATAAAATCAAAGCCAAGGTATGTATCCTGAGTACAAGACATGAAAAATATGATTCTAAGAAGTGAATTGAGTGTAACTCTAGTTTGGTTCATTGTATTGAAGCTGTCCACTTATGTTCAGATATTTAACTCCTTAGGGCAGTCCCAACCCAAGAAACTATCCATAGTTTCATAACCTCCACATCATCAAGAAACTAGTGATAGACACTACACTCCCAATGCAAACATCACAATCCAATGCTTGAATTTAATATTACTCATCTCACATAATGTCTTGGATGACGTGTAGAAACTAGGTCTCATGCAAGACCTAGTTCCATTCTCTTTCATCATTTAATCTATTGCCACATCATCTTTTATCCTATGTGGCAGCTCATTTAATTCTATGGAAACTATTCTAGTCATTGGGTTGTGACTGCCCTTACGACTTTATGAGTGCTTGTCTAGTCTTAAGATCTGTGGGTCTAGTCTCTCAAAGGCGCTCACAAGGGTAAAGTGCGTGTATGTATTTTTTTGGATGAGCGTGCATGTATATAGGTGTTTTGATCTTTAGTTTTTACTACATTTCACAAAAAAAAAAATGGCCGCCACTTGTAGTTCATGTGTCATTTATGTGACGCGTGAAAAGAATGTTATTTATTAGGGAAAAAAGAATTATATTTGACTCAAATGTACGATATTTTTTTTTCTTACCCACAATACCTGGGAATATTTGTTTCAGATTTTATCATAGCTAAAGAACAACTCGGGTTAAGAAATGACTTACTGCCACTGATCTCTGCCAGGCTATCATGCACAATAATCTTATATAAACCGGTCTCTCACAAGAATCTTATACAAGCCTCCTACATGGCATCTCCAAACAACACTAATTGCATAATAAATATGTAGGCCATGTAGAAAACCAGATGATCGGTACATGTGGAATATCAATGCCCTAACTTGTGTTGACGATGGTTGTGCGTTAATTGACATGACAAATCACAGAGAGTTTAAAGATATATAATGCTTGAATTGCTTGGTCGGGACTCATCTAAATTCTATAGTTATAACAAATCTTATCTAATACAATGAGATCTCAATAGATAACTTCCTATGGAGTACCAGCACATGCATATCTAGCTATGGTTATAAATATGTTTAACATGCCAAGATTATATTACCTACATGGCTATATCCTTAAAAATATGATGTTTAAAACAAGTTAGTTAGTTCGTCAAGTATTTAAGAACGACGGGAGTAATAGGTTTATCTTTCATGGCATGTGTTTAATTACATTTGTAACTTATAGGGCTCTGCTACAAATACATATAAAGAAACTAAGGAATACTTCCATAAACTCCCTCCGGTGCAGAATAGAAGTCCCTTAAGACCATATTACTCATACCAAGGAGTCATTTATTATGGGTAATTTTTCCTTGTTTACCCCTAATAAATAGGGTTACGGGTGCACTGTAGGCACCACCGATGGCTCGGCCGATTGGCTAGCGGAACGTGACTCGATGCATTCCGTCATGCACCATCGCGAGTTCGACTCCTGCCTGCCTCAATTTTTTTCCACTCGTCGGGATTTTTGCACCGGGCTGCATGTTGCTGTGCGCGGCAAGGGGGTTGACGTGAAATATGCGAAGAGGCCGAGCCATCGGTGGTGGTGGTGCCTATAGTGCACCACAACCCTATTTATTAGAGGTAAACAAGGAAAAACTACCCATAATAAATGACTCATTCTCGTCCTAAGGGACTTCTATTCCGCACCGGAGGGAGTACTCCCCATGTCGTTGCCTTCCTGATCTTTCTACTTCCATATAACATTCAAAGCCACCTACATTTTTAATGGTCGGAAGGTTCTC
The DNA here is from genome assembly GCA_015476505.1 of Urochloa ruziziensis. Taxonomy (NCBI): domain Eukaryota; kingdom Viridiplantae; phylum Streptophyta; class Magnoliopsida; order Poales; family Poaceae; genus Urochloa; species Urochloa ruziziensis. Next base: position 42,309,028 of record CM027125.1, read on the forward strand.
AATTTTTTTTTTGAACTTAGTTTTCATTAAGAAAGAGTAATGAAAGCAAAATAAACAGAGATGTAAGCCCGTGTAATTGCCTTCCCGATTATAGGGCTTTGCTCGACGTGATTGGGCTTGGTCCCTTTCTTGTTGTTGGGCTAACTATCAGGCCCACTAATCCGAGTATAAAGGATTCGTCTTACTGACATGTATGCATCCTGCACGTACACGACCCGGCACACCTGCGTTCTCCCGACGCTGCACATTCACCGTGTTCTTGCGGTCGTGCAGTAACTGACCAAACGTGAAAGATTTGTCAGTGTTCAAATAGAAAGCAACCATAATCTGACAAAGTTTGGTACCAAAACAGCACTCTTATGTGACGAAAACGCGCGCTCACACCAATTCCATGACTCGCGATCCTTAGCGAGTCCCTTCCATCCTGATCCTCTGTCCCCGCAGCAGAGCGGTTTGCGTTTGGGTTGGAGCGGCGCAGCCGCGCGCAGAGCAGGAACAATGGCGACCAAGGTTGTGGACCTGCGGTCAGACACGGTCACCAAGCCCACCGACGCCATGCGCGCCGCCATGGCCGCGGCCGACGTCGACGACGACGTCCGGGACGGGGACCCCACGGCGCTGCGCTTCCAGGCGGAGATGGCGGCGCTCATGGGCAAGGAGGCGGCGCTGTTCGTGCCGTCGGGCACCATGGCCAACCTCGTCTCCGTCCTCGTGCACTGCGACGTCCGGGGCAGCGAGGTCATCCTCGGCGACGACTCGCACATCCACCTCTACGAGAACGGGGGAATCGCCACCATCGGCGGCGTGCATCCCAGGACTGTCAGGAGTAACCCCGATGGCACCATGGACATCGACAAGATCGTCGCTGCCATCAGGCGTCCGGAGGGTGTGATATATTACCCGACCACCAGGCTGATCTGTTTGGAGAACACGCATGTGAAGTGAGTTTGCTCAAGTATACGTTATTTGGGGATCGGATCTTGCTGGTGAAAACATAGTTTTTTTAATCTAACTCGTATGTTAATTCCCTGCTGTTTCTGCAGTTCTGGTGGAAGATGTTTATCTGTAGAATACACTGACAAGGTTGGGGAAATTGCCAAGAGTCATGGCCTGAAGCTCCACATTGATGGAGCTCGGATTTTTAACGCCTCTGTGGTGAGTAGGATCTGCAACAGTGTTTTCTGTCTTCACTCTTCTGAGGTCAATTTTAGAGTGTTAACATCTGAAAAATAAACCATGGATATAAATACAAAGTACACCTTGCATTGCATCCTTTTTACTTACAAATTTTAAACATATGTTCCCGCCTCTAACCCACTGTGTTCATTGTGCCAGGCACTTGGAGTTCCTGTAGATAGACTTGTGAAAGCTGCTGATTCAGTTTCGGTATGTTGCATTTTGCTGACCATTCTGCACAGTTGCACTACTTACATGTGAATGAACTACAGATACTTATATGATGGTGCTTCTCTTTCTATCCGAAACTTAAATTGCAGGTATGCCTATCTAAAGGTTTAGGCGCCCCCGTTGGATCAGTTATTGTTGGTTCAAAGGCCTTCATTGACAAGGTCTGGTAACTTGTCTTTCTAAGTTTCAACAAGCAGAGTTACATTTTTCTAAGTTTCAAGTAATATTGGAAATCTGAACAATACCTTCAGGCCAAATTTCTTAGGAAGACCCTAGGTGGTGGAATGAGGCAGGTTGGAGTTCTCTGTGCTGCTGCCCAAGTTGCCGTCCGTGACACTGTGGGAAAGCTTGCGGATGATCACAGAAGGGCTAAAGCTTTGGCAGGTTTCATGTTTTTTGGGGACTTCACTTCATTTCGATATCCACTATTCACTAGTCTTCAACTACCAACATGATTTTTTACAGAGAAAAACTAATTCCCTTTAAGTCAACTTCAATATTTGTTTCCTTGGCTTTTCGTACTACTTAATACGAAGGAAAAAAATACACTGTTCCATTGCATTTTCTGGAAAACACATTGAAATCCTTGTCAATGCAACTTTATGTCCTGACTCCTGAACTTGTATCTCCTGTTCATTTGCATAGATGGACTGAATAAGATTGAACAGTTTACAGTGGATTCAGCTTCAGTTGAGTCCAATATGGTTAGCCTGCTAGATAATTTTATAACATTTTTCTCATTGCCCACTATGTAATATTGTAATTGTAGTCCCATTTATAATATATGCTATCCCTTGCAAGGTGTTCTTTGATATTATCGATTCCCGCATATCATCTTACAAGCTGTGCCAAATCCTGGAAAAGCACAATGTGCTTGCAAATCCAAGGAGTTCAAAAAGGTGAAGTTCCATCCTTCTTGTTGTTAAGTATTTTTTTAATGAGACCTAGTATGTTCAGTATTTTTTTAATAAAAACAATCAGGTTAAATAGGTGAAGTTCCAATGAACATTTTAGGATCTAGCATGTTCATTATTTGTCAGTTAGCTTTAGCATGTTCAGTATTTTTGTTGACACTACTAGTCTTAACAGACTTCTAGTTACCTTTGCTATCATATCTTACGTACCATTCCTAGTTTCACTGAAACTCATAAAGTCATAAGTTTAGCAATATCAGAATTTTAAAAAACATAAATCATACCCTCATAATGCATCATTATAACTATCCATATGACCCCCTATATTCATGCAGTGTCAGGGTTGTCCTCCATTACCATATTTCAGATAGTGATGTTCAGTATGCACTGACATGTTTTGAGGTATGCAAAAGCTTGCGCCACTTCTATTTTTCATTATTAGGCGATCTGTTTCATGTGTGGCAGTGCGAGTGGAATCGATCTGATCTTTGGTTTTTTCAGAAAGCTGTTGAAGAGCTTATGACGGGCGGTACTTAAATTTGAGCATTTGGCAGATGGTGCATCCAAAAACTTGTGTGGGTATTGGGACACTAGGTCACTTCATTTCTACCGTATGTTCTGATGTATCAGCGAAGTGCCCCTTCTTGTTTGCGATCAACGCTAGCTATTGAAGAATAAGTGCTCTTGTTGACTCTTTGCTTGGGCGTGTTCAGTGTTGTGCCATAGTTTACCTTTCCAGAATTGCTTTGCCCTCTTTCACTTGCTGGGGAGTGGAGGCAAAGCAAATCTTTACCTGAAATAAAAGGCTAATAGACATCAGAAGAAGGAAAGGATTAGAACAGAGCCTTGTGTGCAATGAGGGCGAAAAGTAAAGGTAAAACACAAGCATTGCAATTGCTGAATTTACGACCCAGGGAATGCAGTACAGCTTCCAGTAGAACAGTGATGGGCTTATCAGCGTATCAACCGAATGCTAGAAATGAGCTTTATGGGCCGCCGAACATTCACTATGATTCTGCTCCTCGCATGGAACATGGATATGTTTTGCTCTGCCTGGAGAACATATGCACCGAGGATCGATCCATGTTTAGGCTTTATGCTTGACGAAGAATAGCCTGTTTCAGGAGTTAGGAAAAGCTCGACGGACAGGATGAACTGCTACTAGCACCCTTGCAAAAAGAAAAGGAAAGAAAGGGTGAACAGGAACTGCTATTGGCAGGTAAATGCTTTTACTCTTACATGTGTGCTAAGATCACATCAAGCCCCTAGTAGTCTGCTGGTGCCTCCGGTACAAGTACCACTTGCAGTGTCGTTTGTGAAGATGCTCTTCTATCGCTCTTCGGTTCTGTAGCCCCTCGCCGCCTTGCTCGCACCAGTGTTGTGTCGTAGCACGAAACAGGAGCCTGCTTGGCGTGGGGCGTGCTACACTACGTACCCACCAGAGCCCAGAGAAATATCAGCGTCATAGGCACTGTGAACCTGTGCTGGCAGTCGGCACAGTACGCGCAGACGCGGCCATCACCCAATGCAGATCGGCCCGGCCCTCTGATCCGCCCCGCCCCGCCGGTTTCCCGACCTCTGTGCCGTGTGATTACTGACGTCTCGGAACACCACGCCGGCCGATGCGGCCGCCACCTGCGCTGCGCGCACAGGCGTCACGGCGCTGCGCCGCCGGCCGGCTGGATCCATCGATCGCCCGGTCCCTCCCACCGGCCGCCGGGGAGCGCAGCGCAGACGTGACGGGACGGTGCGCGGGCCGGGGGCCGACGACGAGAAGCTAACGTTGCGTGCGTACAAGTCTCGTGACCAGAACCAGATCACCAGATCACGAGAGGCGCCACGCGATCTCGCTGCCGCCTGGGCGGGGCGCACCCGCACGGCGCGGTGGGCCCCCTCGCGTCGCGCCACCCGCCGCCCCCGCGGAAACAGTCGCCTTGCCTGCCTGATGGGCCATGCTTAGCTAGGCCCGGGACGCTTCTGGCCTTCCAGGCCCGCCCTTCCCGGCCGCGGGCATTGCGGCGGCGGTTAGTGACGACGACGGGTAAAACTGCTCTCTGGGCCTGACGCGTGGACCTGTATATACTGCCTCAAAATCTAAAGACGTGTTCCTGGTGTCTGTCTATCGGTGATCAGAAACACAGAGGAGATGATTCTCGTGTTGAGAGCAGAGGGCATGGTAATCGTCTTGCCATGAGTTACCAACTGATCACCAGACAGAAAGGGATCGCCCACACAACCGCTAGATTAATGGGGTCGTGTGAGACAGCCCGTCGATCAGGTGGGTGCATGGGAGTACCAAGTGTGTGGCAACTTGCAAAACACTTGCACACCCGACGTTTTGTCGGCAGAAATCTTCCAATATCCGTGCTAGATCTGATTTTCGTCGAGGCTCAATACTGAAAACTTCTCTCTTCAATTAGCATCGCTTGGCCGGGTTTGGAACTACTACAGTGCCCGAATGTCCAATGGAAAATTTTCCATCATACGTTCTATCGCAACATCGATAATAACTATTGCAATATCAAAACTCAACACTTACAATATTAATAAAATATGCATAAAAGTGATTTCGCCGTCCAATTATGAGATGAAAATTTTTCGCCACAACATGGGCATCATGTTTCATGCAGCATTCATCGTAAAATATGCAAAAAAAAAAAATGCAACCGACACATAACTTTTGTAACATGTGTTGCATGTCCTATTTTTTAGCCATCTTTGGACGTCCGAGTTATAGCAATATCGAGCCGGGTCCATGCTAGCTGTTCACCCGGCCCGCCCGACTCGCATGCATTTCGACGGGGTGTCTAGATGTAGGTGAATTTTTTTTAAAAAAACTAGATAAGTGTCACATCAAGCGAAATTTACCATTTAGCAGTAGTAAACATATACTGCTAATAAAACTAATTATAGATCTAGCATGCTCATCGCGAGACAAATCTAATGACGGGTAATTAGATGGTAATTAATCAATAATTAGCGGGCGGTTACTGCAGCATTAATGTTGCAAATCATAGATTAAATAGGTTCCTTAGATTCGTCTCATGGAATACACTCTATCCATGTAATGAGTTATTTTTTCGTCTATATTTAGTACTTTATGCAGGTAAGATTCTCTTTAATGTGATTGGTGAAAAGTTCTCGAGAGAAACTAAACCCGCCCTGAAGTTTTCCACTTGTGTTTTCTACTTTTCTTTACATCATGTCTTGGCAGGTTGTGCCCCGGACAGGACTGAAGACAAAGGCGTGCCCAAAGATTGACATCGTCCGATCTGCCTGCGACGAGAACATAGTCGATGTCCGTACGTGCAGGGCAACCGCGCTAGCTTCCGTTGGCGAAAGAAAAAGAAAACCTCCAGTTCGTCGCTGCTTCCCGCCCGCCTGGCCTCCAAAAGCACGCTGGCAGAAAAGGTTGTTGGCCATCACGGAGTAATCACCAAAAAAAAATCACCAAGTAATCACCCAAAAGACACGCCACGTCATTGGCTCATTGCCATTGCCTTATTGGTCTCTTTCTGTTGGAGGTACGACCATGGGCCCACATGGACGCATGGATTATCTCCAGAAGGAGTCGTATCAAGCGTGAAGACTGCGAGTAGAGTACTGGAAGGACTCTTCTCGTTATGGAAACTAGTCGTATGACTTGTAAACTAATCGGATTGGCTTGAAAAGCACTCTACGAGTTGTAATAGGTTAGGATCCTACTCGGAACCGACCTTGTAACCCTGCTCGCTGTGTATATAAGGCTGGGCAGGGACCCCCTCCAAAGGAGACGATCTCATCAATACAAACCACCATACAGGACGTAGGGTATTACGCCATCTAAGCGGCCCGAACCTGTCTAAAATCCTGAGTCTCTTAGCCTTTGCGTTCCTGATCTCGGCGAAACCCACCTGAAAGTCTACTACCTCGGGATGTTAGATCAGAGATAACATGATTAACAATACTTTAACTTCAGGATCTCTAGTCTAGATCTAGATCACGCCTAACACATTAATCTATTGCGGAATTAGGTGGACTTAGTACTTACCAGTACTTAATCTGTCCATGTGAAAGTTGACCACGCTGTAGATGAAGTAGATGTAGAAGAACGCCGGTGTGTTGACGTAGAGAGGGACACCGAGCTTCCACGCCTTCCAGCACCTTAGTGATTGATAGGATTAGGGTTAACCAGAACCCTAAAGGCTAATTCGTGATTAACTCACGGATTAGGGAAACCAGGGGGTTTCCCCTTAGTTATATAGTGCTGTAGACGTGGGGCCGGGCCCTTAAATGGGCTGAGTTTGCCTTCCAATCAAAGGCAACTAACAGGGATTAGTCTAGGATTAGAATTGGGCCGGAAGGCCCAAATAGACTGACCGAGGTCAAATCCAACATTCTCCCCCTTGACCGATGGTCAATAACTTATTCTTATAATATTCAATTTTATTGATCACGTGAAGGTGGATATACACATATCAATAATCTCCCACTCAATCGAACAATCTTAATCTTAAAACTTACTTGTGTTCGTCTTATGTTCACACTCAATACAATAGCAAAACCCAGCGAATGAGTCATCGGCAGACATGACAGACATACCGGGACGTCATTAACCAAAGTCCACTATAGTACCTTGATAGAACACTTACTAACTTATTTGGGAGTTTACTAATTCGGCCTCATCCAGAATCATATTTGAGGTTAATCATCAAATCCATACTAATCTCGCGAAAATAAGATAAGAGACAAAACCTTCAATTAGTCATGTTGCTAGCAACTTACTTAAAACATTAAACATTAAATTGACTTGATTCTGGGACCCTTCTTTCATAACAATATATTTGTCAATGTTCTTGACACCATCAACTATATGTCATTACTTGAAAGGAATACTGTAATCAAATACAGCAAAATTGATTTGAAATCAATGTTAACACATTAATAATACCGGAATATAACTCATATGCCTGTCTAAACCATGCCATACAAAATTAGCCTTAATTATGCTAATCTTGTTTTAGAGCTTTCTGCAGAATCGCTCAGATTTGTAAGAGTGAAGGAAGTAAACTTAATGTGCACAATTACATCCATACACTTTTACAAAACTTTATCTGAATAGTACTTAATTAAATAAGCATGATATTTGGTGCATTAATCTTTTATACACCTTTCTCCAGTGGACCTCCCCTGGACTAAGACTAGTAAAAATTTGTCAAGCATTCCGGCTTGTCATGCTAAGTCAATCAGTTATAGATCTCAGCATATAGCTTCTAATTGAAGCATTAGGAACGTCTTCCTATTTAATTAGACTTAACCTTTATACTTATGATAAATAGGCATAGTTGTGTATGCATTCACATTTTATCACTTCAGAGCTACTCTTAATATTTGCCCTTTAGTGATAATCCTAATACTCATTTTTTGGTCCCATCTCAGTGTTATGCTCCCCCAGAACTTAATAGAGAGCTTCACTAAGATGCATCTTATGATATGATGAAAACTTTTCCCCGTTGTTGGAATGCAAACTTAATAATGTTAGCTTTATGGAGAAAACATTCACCTTAGAGTATCAGGATAATAATTAATCCACCTTAGCTTTACAAATGAATCATGGTTGCCCATGATACACACAAAATTATTGTGAGCTATGAACTTAGCATCTTAGCTTCTTTTGGAATCACTTTCAAACCTGTAGACCCTTCATAGCCTACTGCTTTGACCCCATCAGAAAATTGCTATGAAAAGAACTGTTCTTATATTAAAGTTCACAGACTCCTTTATCGCCTCTTCATAATAGACTTAAAATAATTGAGGCTCTCACTTCTGTGCCAAATCCTTAACTTATCATTAAACATTACTTATCTCTGTTGTGGTTATACAGCTAATGTACATCCTCAACAGAGTTAGATAAGGAATGGAGAAAACACTTATGGCACGATATAAATATATATGAGAAAATCATATATGTATATATATCTCATCTTAAATCATCAATACAGAGAAAACTTATCCTCTATCTCATTAAGATTTTCTTCTCCCCCATTTCCTTTCTTCTTAGTGAGCTTCCATTGAACTCTGAACAATCAGAATTTTCTGAAGTAATTTACAATGGATGCTCTTTAACTTATTTATCTTTGGCACGACATTTACTATATCTTTCTTAGATACCACTGATGAACTTCCCTTGCTAATCTAGCCCACATCAGCGGCGGCTAGAAGATGAACTAGAGTAGCAAAGCTATGATTAAATGTTCATAAAACAGCGGTGGCCAGAATCATGAACATAAATCATACTTCAACCGTCTCGGATTCAAATTGAACTAATCCACAACAGCGGTGGCCAGAAATGGATAGAACAACAGAACCTATGAAAATTATCCCGTACCCAGCGGTAGCCAGAATAAAGAATAAAATCACACCTGACTTATTTGAGGCAGTTGGTAATTGTGGAGTATGACTCCTATTACAATGGTATTATATCTCGCATTATAAACTTATTCTTAATTGAAGCAATGAGATGTAGCGAGTATTATAAAACTTATTCTTAATTTTGCCCTTAAAACTTATGGACAATAAAATATTATGGAGAGAAAATTATAACTCTACTAGACGAGAGCAATTCTTAACTAGTATTGTTAGCAGGAGCATCTCAAAACTGATGAGACATTCCATTCTCCCTTCGAATTTGTGGTCTAAACGTGAGTGTGCCACATATTCGACAAGGTCTCATCACTTCTTAACTCATTTAACTTAAATATCAGTCAAAGACAATTGTGATGAAAAATAAGCACTAAAAGAACTTGATTATGTATTATTATTACTTATTGAGAACACAAATATCCAGAATTTCTCATCACAGAAAACAAATATGTTCTTTCTTAATCTAAAGTACATCATCAGCTGGAAATAAATCTAAAACTAATGACTCAATACTAATGCGAAGCTCCAGAGTCTTTGACTTTGATGAAATCACGTAAACTTTGCTCCCCTGAATCTCCCCTCCTTTAAGGTCCAAAAACCCTAAATACCTGAAGGAAGTTTAATATGTGCAAATGCACCTGATTTATTCCACCTTAAATTTGTGGGAGCAAATAAACTTAATGAAACTTATGAGACAATTTAATTACCTCTCTTCTGAAGCCATTTAGCAAATCTGGGGCACCAACTTTTCATGTGTCCAGGTTCCTTACAAAAGTTGCATATGCCTAGGGCATAATTCTCAGGAAGAGACGTAGTGATCAAATGCGAAGGCATTGTACTCGAGGTATAAATCCCAAGCGCTTTTAGCTTTTCAGCTATATAGACCATGTTATTAAGGTGCGTCCCTAATGCACCTTGACCATTGTAACGTGAGGTCACTAATTTCTTAATGAGGAAACTGGCTAACTTACGCTTATATATGTCCTCAATTGAGTACATAAACTCCTTAACTGATAATTCCTTACCTTTGATCTCAGTAGGCAAAGAACCTCTCAAGGCCTCAATGATGGTTTGTCTAATGACCATCTTTGCCAAGTCATTGGATCTCTCCCATTTTTCTGAATTTGAGTTGTACTCACTTATCTTATCAACATAATTTTGAGTTCCAACCGCTGGAGCAGTTGGCTTATCCTCACGTAACGCATAATCAAGATCCAAAGTCTTGAGAATGCTTAGCACATCCTGATTCCAACTAGGGAAGTTTGTGCCATCATAATGCTCAATGGTGCTTAGCAACTTTGTATAATCAACTGAAAATTCATAAATAAAGTATGTCTCAGTAATAGTACAAGAAGATGCACATAAAGGCATGAAAATAACCCTACGGTGGTCTGATTAAAATCACGCATACAAGTTACAACTTGCAATCACCGGTGGGGAAAACAAGCGAAACTTGACTTAAACTCGTAACTAAACAACGGTGGTTGAATTAATCACAAGTTTACTCTAAATGAACTTCCCGGTGGTTCCATTCAAATAGAGGCATCTAAGTGCACTTGGTGGAAAAAGAATGGACTTTCAGCTTAACTTATGTCTAAAACAAATAATGCAAAGTTTAAACTTAACTTATGTGAAAGCATGAAAAAAACTTAATCATAATGCACATTTATCTAAAATGAAATGCTAAGACTAAAGCATTCCTATAAATAAACTTATTCTGAATTTAAACTTAAGCTCAGAAAATACTTAATGGTAAGGAAAAACAGTGCAAGGAAATAAATAAAATGCACCATAAAGATATCATGCTCATGAAAACTTAAAACTTATTTTATATACGCATGAAAACATAGCATTTCTTAATTGCATAAAGTCACATGCAGAAACATGATATAAAACTCTATTTATATATAGATATATATAACACTGCATAATCAAATAAAACTTAATAGCTCAAACTTAATTTGCAATTAAGAAATAAATTTGCACGGAAAAACAATGAGCCACTGAAAACTAATATCTCAAAAACTTAAATATACATCTTAAATAAACAGTGAAACTAAATACTTAAAATTTCTTATGCAAGAAATAAATTAGACTTAATGCGGAAGCAATAAGCTTAAAACTTAAATTTAAATCTTAAAACTTAAAGCTTAAAACACAACTTAGTGTTGAAAAAAATTGGACTTAAAAGAAAAAGGGCTTAAAAAACTTAAATAAAAGTAAGGCTTAATTTAGCCTGTGACCGAAAATTGGCCTAGAATAGCCTATGAAACGCCGCGGCCCAACTCAGCGTGCAACGCAGCCCAACGCGGCCCACCTCAACTCAGTGCGATCTCAGCCCAGCGCGGCCCGGCAGCACTCAACGGGGCCCAGCTCAGCGCGCGTGGCTCAGGGCGAGACTCAGCTCGGCTTGTCGCTAGGGCTCGGCGCGGCTCGACCCGAATAGAAATGCGCGGCCTGCTTAGCTTAGTGGGCCTTCAGCCCAGCAGCACACGGGCAGGCCGCCGAAGCGGCCCAGCACCGCGACCGCGCCCTCCCCCGCAGCGATCTCAGCCGTCCGTCCGATCGGACGGCTGGCCGCGCGTATCGGGGGTATATAAGCGAGAACAGCCGGTGGGGGGCTCAAACCCTAGCCTCACTTCATTCCCCCCCCCCCCCCAGAGCGCTCTTATCTGCGCCGCCGGCGGCGTAGCGCGCCGCCGCTCGCCGCCGCGCCTTACCTCTTCTCCATCCCCGGTGAGCGTGAGGGCGAAGACCGGGAGTTCCTCAAGCCGCAGCACGCCGGAGCGCCGCGGGCCTCCTCTGCGCGCCGCGTGCGTATCGCGCGCGGCCCGTCGAGGGGCTCCGCCGGTGCTCAACGGCCGACCAGCGGCGGCGCGGACTGAGGCACCGCCTTGAAGGCGAGGGCCACGGCCAATGTTACCGCTACGCCGTGACCTTATCATGTCACGAGCGCGAGCGGAAACCGAGGATCGCTGGCGTGAGGGCGGCGGTCGCGTGCGGCGAACTCATGCCACGCGCGGCCGCCGCCGGCTCTGGTAAGCCACTGAGTAAAACTTAGGGTTAGGGTTTCGGGGAAACCCTAGATCTGTGATCTAGGGTTTGGGGTCGGGATTTTTTTTTTTTAAACTGAGTAGATCCCTTTCTTAATGCTTTTGGGGTTTGGGCTGAGATGATGCAAAACCGTGCGGGTGGGCTGTGATGATGCTTTGCACGTGAAAAGCATGTATGCCGAAACCCTAATCATGTGATAATCTAAAACTTTACTGATCTGACGATCTATGCATGAAAACTTGATTAACTTAAAGAAAACTTAACTAAAACATGCTAGATCTACTGAAAAAAAATGTATAGCTTACGGATCTTAATATGTAAGCAGGAATCTTAACGAAAACTTGACTGAAAAGGGTAACTCATGCATGGAACATCACTGATCTAAAGAAAACCGAAATAAAACATGCCAGTCTCCGAGTAGTTCATAACTAAAACATGAGCTTAAACATGAACATCTAGAAAACCTTAACTAAGCAGTTCTAATTTCTGAATTGACACTTATTTTCCACTTATTTTGCACGAATTATGCAAGAACAGATACAAAACGAGAGATGCAGTAAGAACTCTTAGAACCCTAACACGTGCTATGATCACTTGATTAACCTTGCACTTATCTAATTAAAACTGACATGAAAAACTGAACTGAACTGAACTGAGCACATAGCACGTGGTTGACGTTACTGATCTAGTATGGTAGGGCTTAGAACGTCATTGACGTTACATGAACAGAGGCTTAGAAAACTTAGGGGATCAAGAACTGACTAGGTAGGCAACTGATACCAATTGTTAGATCAGGGATAACATGATTAACAATACTTTAACTTCAGGATCTCTAGTCTAGATCTAGATCACGCCTAACACATTAATCTATTGCGGAATTAGGTGGACTTAGTACTTACCAGTACTTAATCTGTCCATGTGAAAGTTGACCACGCTGTAGATGAAGTAGATGTAGAAGAACGCCGGTGTGTTGACGTAGAGAGGGACACCGAGCTTCCACGCCTTCCAGCACCTTAGTGATTGATAGGATTAGGGTTAACCAGAACCCTAAAGGCTAATTCGTGATTAACTTACGGATTAGGGAAACCAGGGGGTTTCCCCTTAGTTATATAGTGCTGTAGACGTGGGGCCGGGCCCTTAAATGGGCTGAGTTTGCCTTCCAATTAAAGGCAACTAACAGGGATTAGTCTAGGATTAGGATTGGGCCGGAAGGCCCAAATAGACTGACCGAGGTCAAATCCAACACGGGATACCCCTCGGTAGGATCGACGGTAGAACACCGACATCTGGCGTGCCAGGTAGGGGTTTTCATCGAAGATCCTGTGGTAAACCCAATGGCGTTTATCAAGCTTGGATCGGCCAGCTCGAGTCATGTTTCAATCCATCGAGTAGTTCGGATTCAACCACCCACCCACCCTGAATCCGAAGATCAATTTTCTAGCGAAGTGTGAGTAAGCTCGAAGACGCGCTGATTTGGCCGCAGCAACTCCAATTCGTGTTGAAGACCAACTGCGTCAGCTCATCAAGCAAGTCGACGAGTTCCCGCCTGCACCGTCAAAGATCAAGATTGTGAACAGAATACTTGGTCGAGCTATAATTGGAGACGGATTTGATTCCGCGTACTCCCGTCCGACTCGGTAGGCTGAGTATCTACTCCGAATTGAAGACGAATCATACATGACGTGGCGGAGCAGAGCAGGGTACTCGGTTACTTCAAGTCTGTTGCGAGTTTCGACTAGTCAAGCAAGTCAGAAGTATTAAAAAAAAAAAAAGCAAGTCAGCATATTGCGTCGGGTCCGAGGCGGATTGAATTCCTGTTCTTGTTGATTTCGGACACTGCCATGCATCTAACAATCGCAGTGTCTGTGGAGTCCGAACGGAGACAAGACGCCTATGTTTCCTACTCGTTTTAAGGCTGCAGCTCAAGACGGAGATTTCTGAGAGGCTGAGGATCAAATCCAAATGCGTGCATGTGCATGAGGATCGCGACAGGATACATTCCTTGCGTGCTTGTCCCCGTGTGCAGGCTTTTTGAAGTTTCAAGCTCCTGGCAGAGTCTACGACGTACTGTGCTACATCTACAAGTCGGCGCGCAGTGATCTCCGGCTGGACGGCGGATAACTCCGTCATAATGCACGGCAAACGACGACCTGCTGCTGATGATTTCAACTCTCTACGTCAACACGCCGGCAATTACTCGAAGAGACTCTAAGCTCGAGGCATCGACTTGTCGACGACGATCTCGACTACTTGGCTCATCTCAAAACATCTGGGAACGAGTCGCACACGTTCAATAAGCAGTCGGAATCAACTATTTTTTTTTTATAAAGGAAGCTTTATTAATTTCAGGATTGTTACATCGAGTTGATACAAAAATCATGAAATACTCCCGACCTCTGCATATCGGGGATGCACACAGCCTTACAAAAGAGACATAAAGAAAACGGCACGCTAATGACACTCGATTCGACGACTAGACTGCCACCCATGTGCCCGGGTAAAAAACTCCTTGGCCACCTGCGTCAAGCGTTGTGATGCCACAATAACCAAGTCCTGCAACGCGGGCTTCTGTAGGATAGCCCATGTACGAAGCCAGTGTGTAACCGAGAAGATAACCTGCAAAGGGGATGTAGAATTTTTCTTTTCAAATACCAAGTCATTTCTACAAAGCCACAATGACCAACAAGTAGCTGCCGCCCCTAGCAAAACTAGCGGTTTCAGATCCTTACTAATGCCCCGTAGCCAAGTCCCAAACAAATTTGACACACTATGAGGTTTATAAAGTCCTGATGCTGCTTGTATAATAGACCATACAGCGCGAGCAAAGCGACAATCAAAAAACAGGTGCCTAATTGTCTCATCTTTATGACAAAAGCAACACTGCTTGCTACCCTGCCAATTGCGCTTGGCTAAGTTATCTTTTGTCAATATTACCCCCTCACGAAGGTACCATAAAAATATTTTGATTTTCAAATGCACTTTTAATTTCCAAAGCCTTTTGTTGATGTTGGGAACATCCTTATGGATCATTGCCAAATAATGAGATTTGACTGAGAACTGCCCATTAGGGAGTAGGTTCCAGTGAAACTCATCTTTATCGGCTGTCAAAATAATACTAGTGATACGGGGAAGTAGATTGTTCCACGCCACAAGCTTATTTCCGATTAGGTCCCTACGCCATGATAGGTTAGGTGGTGAAGAACCTAGAACTCCGGCTACAGTGTCTTGCTTATTCCGGGCTATATTATAAAGGCAAGGATACTGTTCACGAAGGGTCTTACTCCCCAACCACTTATCCTCCCAGAACCTAACTTGTGATCCATCTTTAATTATGAAGGTACCAAAACGAAGGAATTCCTGTTTGACCTTCATAAGACTAGCCCAGAAGTGTGAGTCCCCAGTTTTTCATTGAACTTGAGAGAGTGGCTTTGAGTCTAGGTATTTGTTACGTAACATTTCTTGCCATGTTCCATCAGTTGTAAGCAACTTATAGAGCCATTTGCTAAGCAATGCTGTGTTCTTAGTATCCAACTATGACTAGTCTACTTCATCGACAAACGGCGACGAATCGAATCAAGCTAAGTTACTTGTTTCGATTATTTTTATTAAATTCTCTATCTTGTTCTAACAAGATTGGCCAAGCGCCGACTACTTTGTTCGGGTATGCCTCTCAACGAGATTTACGCAGTTACTCTCGGAGGCTACACCGACTACTTCGCGCACAAAACGCGCTCTTGCCGACTGCTTTATAAGTCTGCATCCTCTTTGTCGCACAGTCGACTATTTATTTCGCTGATTTCTCTTAATGGTCGTTATTCTTCTCGAGTAGCAAATGCCTTAATCCGTGAAACCTTGAGATTATCAGTCAGAACCTAACCGACTCATACAACTATGAGCGACTCATACATATGAGGTAAGGCAGTACGAGACCATGGTGATTAAACGTAAAAGGTAGACTACTCGGAAGATTACATGGCCTAATAAGAGCTCAGCATGCCCAAGAATTGGCGCTCTATTCTCTTACTGGATACAATTTCGGTATTTTGAATATTTCACAATACGTACTACATAATGTGTTAATTGTCTTTTTTCAGGTGACAACTCTCTAGGCCGCGCAGCGTGCTATCACATCTTCCCCAGCTTCCATGCTCGGGGGCTGACGCTAAAATTACAACTCGGTTCGCCATCAGGCTTACCTGATTGTCTTTCTCCAGCATATTTGAGTCGCCAAGTACCAATGATGGGGCGACGATTACATTGGCACCTGACTCCTGTTTCTGGAGAGATCGCGGCGTGACAAGTCAACCACGACCTCCTCTGTTTTGCTACTCTATTGATGGTGGCTATTGCGACTACATACTACTCGCTGCATCTCCGCCGGCTCCTATGATCGGGGGCTGGGTGCAAGAAAAGCACTCGATTGACAAGATTTGAAGGAGTATTTGCAACCTGAATTAAAAGGCCTTCGGTATTTTGGAAAAAGAATATCAGCTTACTTTCTAAACGTCAAGGACCCTCCTAGAAAGACTTACAGGCTAAGGCTGTTCGCACCAGTGAATCTCTACCTCCAACCTTTAAAAGGAATATTCTGTCCTGGTCAGCGAGATTCTCTACTTTAAATCCATTTCTTCCGCACCCGTCAACCTTTACCCTCAACCTCTATACCAACTACCATCACACGGGACCCACGCGTCAGAATTTTTTACTCTTTTTACCCCCCCTCTTTCTCCCCGATCCCCTCCCTCCTCTCTCTCTATCCACTTCCGCTAGCCCATCGCTCCCTCCGCCGGCTGCCGGCCGCTAGCCCCTCCCGCCGCCGAGCTCCAGCGCCGGCCAGCCGTGGCGGAGCTGGCCAGCGCGCTCCCTCCGCCGTGGCGTCGAGTGCAGGGCGGCGGGCGTGGAGGAGCACCGCCATGAGTGCTCGGCGCGGAGGATCTCGAGGAGGAGCACAGGCCGGCGGAGCTCGATTCGCGGCGGCGGGGCCCCTCCTCCCTCCCGGTGGGGCCAGGTGCGGGCGTGCGGCAGCTCGAACGGCGGCCGGCGCGGGCGCGGAGGGCGGAGCCATGTGCGGCAGCTCGGACGGCGGCAGGCCGGGGGGCCTGCGGCGGTCGGCTCCCCTACTAGCCATGGATGGGCTCCGGCGCGGCGGAGAAGGAGAGGGGGCGGCGGCGGCCACGCAGGCCATCCCCGGCCCCTGCTCTCTCCCCCTCCAGATCGACGCTCGGTTGGTCCGCGGATGACGACGAATCGAGCCAGCGGCGCGAGCCGGCGAGCTTCCCCCGGCGCGGATCTCGGCCGGGGCCGGCGGCTGGTGGAGGAGTGGCGGGGGATCGACGCGGCGGCTCCTTCTCTCCTCTTCCCTACCCGGTGGCGGAGGCGAGTGCGGCGGAGGCCGGCGGCGCCCCTCCCTCTGCTCCCTTCCCTCTGCGGCGGGGGGAGCAAGGGCGCCCAACAGCAGGCGCGCGCGAGCTCTCCTTTCCCGGCGCGGGGCGGTGCGAGCTCGAGCCGGAGCTCCCGTCTTCTTCGCCGGCGGCCACCACCATCGCCCTCCTTCTTCCTCGAGGCGGAGGAGCAGAGGTCGAGCTCCTCTTCCCCAACTCCGGCGGCGGATCCTTGGACGGGCTGCCGCTGCCAGCCTCTTCCTCCTCCTTTGCAGCGCGGCGCCGGCGCAAGGTGGACGACGAGCTCCGGCGACCGGCGCATCGACCTCTGCGGCCTCCTTGCTCTCTCTTCCGGATCGTTGGCGAAAGCGCGTGGGTGGGCGGTCCCATGCCAACGTGGCGTTTACCGCTCTCCTTTCTCTCTCTGTAATTACCGGGCGAGCGGCCAAACTGGGAGGTACCGTTGCTCTTCCCGTTCCCCGCTGCAGCATCAAAATCGGCATCCCGCACGGCATGCACGCGACGTGGCATGTACCGTGCGGGATGCCGTCCCCCGCTGTGGACAGCCTAAGGCCTCGCTCCCATCATGTTCTCGAATCTCTGTACCTTGTAACTTTTCGCTTCTGGAGTTGTAGAGACTGAACGATGTAGTAGTGTAGACTGAGCGCCTGGAAGACGCGTGAGTGTGCTAATCCTAGATCGATCCCCATTGTAGCCGATGGCAGCATGCCCTAATTTGGCCGGGACAAAATAACGCTAGCTCATCGATCAATTGGTACCTCTTCATTCTTCAACCTTCACTGCGTCCTTTCTTGAAGATTGACATCGTCTCTCTCGATGTTTATTCGCCTATTTCGGCGCATAAATGTTTGCCTAGCTACCTTTTGTTCGAGTAATGAACTTCCTAAATCCTAATGAAAACAACCATTCAAATCAAACTGATTTTGAATTAAAAGCATATCGTCACACTAGGTACGCAATCCTGCATAGATTTTCTTTAGAAAAAAACTGAATGTACCTCTACGCAGATCCGTCCACAAATATAAGCACTTTAGGACATCGACATGGCCTCCGGCATGCTATTTTCTCCAATAATATAAAAAAAATTACTTAAAATAGAAAGAGTGATTTTCACAATGAATCTAGTAACATTGTTTTACTTATCAATACTTATGAATGGTTTGATTGATAATCAAAATTAAAAGGTTTTACTCAGGACAAACTTAAGTGTTTATATTTGCCAACATAGAGTACGTAGCTTCTCATGGAGTATATAACAACAGGCTATAAAATGTTTAAAGCCCAGTCCATCCCACTGCTTAACCTACCAATGTCATTTGTGGTGATATTTGTATCCACCAGAAAATTATATCAACATAATACGAATTTTCTGCACATAATATTCAGAATTAAAGTATGGTTATTCTTGAGTCTAAATTATTATTTGTATATTTTCAAATGAATTATTATTCTTTTAGCTTCAGCTATGTAGATATCTGCATTACCATGTAGGGGGCCACAAATAATTGATGAGATAGAACTATAGTGTGATATACATCGTCTCTACATTATTTTAACCGTGAACCAGTGTTTAACGTTTGTACTATGATGAGTACTATTTTCATTTGAAATAGTTCGAACGTGAAGCCCAAGGAGATCCTGGGATCAACTCTCGTCAATTTCTTCGAAACAATCGGTTAAAGTTCCACCTTGGATGGCCCCTAGCTAGATAGAGGCATGGCTCCAATAATGAAGCTTGCCCAAGTTGCTAACTCATTTCCCGATGTGCAACTGTTTCTTGATTGCGTTGCTATTGTCATAGCACTTAACCTGCCGGGCCCTAGCAAGATTCCTGCCTAGCTGTTTCAGTAATGCCTCTTTCGTGCGGGTCACTTCAAGAAACTATGCAACTATATGTTCAACTTATAAAATACATATAGGAGTACCGAGCTAATTAACCGGTGCATGACATCTATTTGAATATACGTGACAATTTCTTTAAATCTTGTCTGATCCTCCTTTTATTTATAATAAATGAAATAAAGAAGTAAAAACATATTTCTAAAAAAATATTTTAGATATATGTTTGACTAACTTGGGTGGGTTGCCACCGAACCAGTTAGAGACTCTCACATGCTAATATAAGCATTGATGCTCGGAAGGACATCTCTTCCCTTAATCAAGATCTCTTTATTAATTTCTGAGTTTTGTGTACTAAATCAAACTATCATAAGTTTGACTAATAAGTTTATAGAAAAGATAATAGTACTTACGATATCAAATGAGCAATATATTAGATCGATTGCAAAATATATTTTTATAGCTTATTCATTTGATGTAGTAGATGTTAATGTTATTCTCTACCAGTTTGATCTAACTTATGAAAGATTGACTTAAGATAGTCCTTATATTTTGGTCACATAGAGTAGTAACCTGTTGGCCTCAAAGCGCATAATGAGGTATATATTGCTACAGTTTACTCGTATCAGTGGGATTGATGATCGATCAAATATATATGGTCCAGCTAAAGCAGTGCCAGTCCCATCGTCTATAATATATGGTTGTACTTTTGTTCTATCGTTTTCCATAGTCTCAGGCATATATGGTTGATATGACATATTTGAGCAAAAGAGGAACACCTGACCGGGGCACATATGGAAAACAATTTCAATTCCTGCGGCTCTGTGGGACTTATTATTAGAAACTCACGAAGTAGCATGCTGCATACTTGCCTTAAAAAAAGTAGCATGCATACACCTACGGTTTTGGTCTTCGATAGTACCGTTAGAGTACTGCACACAACAGCACGTCAGTCAAGCGATCAAATCATCCTGTAGAGAAAATTAGGCATTTTCCCGTTAGGTTTTGCGTTTGTTTAGGTCTGTTTAGTTGCATAAAATTTCCAGACATCACGTAGGATGTTTGGACACATTCATGAAGTGTTAAATGTAGAAAAAAATAACTAATTATACAAATGAAGTGAAATTCGAGAGACGGATTATCGTCTCATCATGAATTTCACTTTATCTATGTAATTAGTTTTATTATTAGTTTACGTTTAATACTCCTAAACGGTGAGATTCTCTTCGATGTGACACAACATAATTTTTACGCTGCAGAAATTTAGTATCCATGTCCGTCGTCTTTGAGGTGCCAATAGCGGAAAAAATTATTTGGCAGATTGTTTTTGGTGTACTAACTTGTGCCCGTGTGTATATTACAATAGAGCTCAAAATAGCAACAACGCAACTTCAACTTTAGGTGATATGACATATTTGGTGACACAAGTTTTTTTTTTTTTTTGAAGGCTTCCAACATTTTAGGTTACTTGTCCGTCAACCCGTGGTCCCGCAGAAGCTAATAGTTTGGGCACGATAAGTATTAGAAAATCATGGGGAAATAGGTTTAAGGATCAAAGTAATTTACCTTATGTTCTCATTTGTTAAATAACCTAACACAATACCAAATAAATACATACTTATCTTTATCTAATTATTACTTTATACACTTTTTCATCCAAATTTACAGTTTTTCTACTTTACATCGCACCTCCATCAGTTTTTTTGTTGAAGTAAGAGAATAAGGTATACCAAGCATATATTTTCTCGATCAAAGGAATAACAAATATGAGAGTAAAAACAAATGAGGCGTAATAACTTCCACACTGATCAGTGGCTCAACTATTGATGTTGGAAAATTAAAGATCAACTCTTCATCTTGAAGTTTGAAGAAAGGCTATGCTTTGAGCTAGCTTTGGTAGATGGGGAGTTCTTATTTATAAGTTGAAAATTTTCCTCGGTTGAGCTTTAGTAGATAAAGAAAGGACCACTACTAGTCGAACTAATAAAGTCCTTCGTTTTGAGTAGAGTCTGTGAGGGATAATGATGGATAGTCATAAGGTATACCAAAGCGCCCTTGCTAGTACAAACAAACCCTAGAATGGCACGGTGAAGCTATGACCGTCAAGCTCTCTCACATGTATATAGTTTAGCCCTAGTATAGATTCCCTCTCCTTTGTAAATAAGATTAGACGCCATCATTTACCCGATCCAGTATATATATACAAGCACCACACACACATGACAAATGGCATCACTCTGCACTAGAATTCTGAACCTGTATAAATCTTTGAGTGCCCTTTGCTATGTATTGTGAACCCAATGCAATTGAGTTCCTTGGGTAAACCTGAACCAGAGTCAAATTTAAGTCATTCTAAACATCTTTCATTAATAAAACAAGTCATAATAAAAAAATATGATACTTTGCACAATCTTTTCAATAAGACGAGTGGTCAAACTTGAAGTATTATAATTTTAGGATAAATTCAATTTTCAAACTTTAACTATGTCAAAAGTCTTATTTTCAACCTACAACTACAAAACCGGATATGAATGGCCATCCAACGATCAAAACCAGGCAAATTTGACCCTTTTTAGAGCAGTTTTGCATTTTATAAAAATTCAAAGAATTTTGATCTCATAATAAAATTATAATTAATTCATATAAAATCATAAAAATATCAAATTGGCGCCAAAAAATTATTTAAAATGTAATGTATCTATCGATACTCTACTTTTCATTATTTGAATTTTATTTGACAATATTCTTCTATTTTATTACTCGGCATAGATACTAAAAAATGTAAATAACTACAAGTAGAGTAGCAATAATTGACCTATATTTTTAGGAAAAAAATTGGTACCAATTTCATATTTTAGATTCGAAAGGAATTAGTTATGATTTTTTTGATTAAATCAAAACTTTAAAATTTTATTAAAAAAATGCAAAACCATCGTTAAAACCATCCAAAGTGCTAAATTTGCCCGGTTTTGACAGTTGAATGGTCTTCCTATCCGATTTTGTAGTTATAGGTTGCAAATCAGACTTTTGCTAAAGTTGAAGGTTTTTTTTTTGAAGTGTACCAGGAGCTCTGGCGGCCACCCCAGCCCCAGCTGGGTTGAAGGTTGAAAATAAGACTTTTTCCTATAATTTTGAAACGGAGGTAGTAGATTTTAAATTGTGCTATTGAACCTACACTACTTTATATCTGAGATGCGAGCTATGCTGTCATAATTAGATCACCATATCGCACCTGTGAAAGCAACCGGTAGGGGCCGCTAATCACCACATCAACTCTCGTGCACTGAAACGACGACAGACTCTACACGGCCGTACATCCCCTATCACTTAGAAAATACTGCTTTTGTCACGTCACCTTTCACGGCTCGCTCGCAGTATCCTTTTTTTCCACCCTTCTCGAAAAACCCTAGCCGAGTAGTAGTGTAGCACTGCTCACTACTGTGCATTCCATGTCTCAGTCACTTCACATCTCTCCTTTTTAGGCCAAACACCACCCCCCACCAGCCCCTGCGCTCCCCCTAAAAATAGAAGCAGCAGCATGCAATTCCCCACACCTTCAAACAGATCATGAAGTTGGTGCTCTCCCTGCAGATCCCCAATCACCAGATGATGGGCCTATGAGTGAACCAGCAGCAGCAACTGTTACCACCGCCACCACCACTGCGCAAGAGTAAGAAGCAACAGATCGATGAGATCAACCAACAGCTATACTTTCCAATGCTTAGTAATCCTTAACCCTATCTTCTTGCTTATGTGACCATTTCTAATCTTATGCTCTCCATGGATCGGATCTTGTGCAGGCTCAAGAAGCCAGCCTCCAAATCGCACTCCTGTGAGAACTGAGAACCAAGCTCAGCTACCTCCACTCAAGGTAACTTGATTGTTCCTTCCTTTATTCTTTTTCCGAAGAAGATTTTGACACACAGAGAGAGACATATATCTGTTCTAGTCATCTCAGATATATCTGCATCCACTTCAAATAATTTGTGAGCACCAACTCCCAAACAGATCCCTCCAATCCCAGCTTGTGCTGCAATAATGTTCATGTTCACACACAATGACACAAGTCATCATTGAACTCATCATGCTTACGAGAATATACAGTATTCCTTCACCAATAGTAGTATATTATATTGATTTGCAAATATTCATTTCACTGAACGAGCCCTACCGGCCGGATGGATTTAACTAAAGAGGAAAATTGTTTCAGCTCACAGGCAGTCAGTCACACTGCTGCTTTCTTTCCTTCTTCTTCCTAGCAGCTAGAGCACTGAGTTGATCCAGCCATGGACATGTCGCCAAACCCCGACAGCCCCTCGTCGGGAGGGGGCAACGGCGGCGCCATCATCGGGTCGAGCAGCGGCGGCGGCGGCGGCGCGTCGCCGTCCGTGGGCTCGATCACGCCACAGTCGCCGAGCCGGTACGAGGCGCAGAAGCGGCGCGACTGGAACACGTTCGGGCAGTACCTCCGGAACCACCGGCCGCCGCTGAGCCTGGCGCAGTGCAGCGGCGCCCACGTCCTCGAGTTCCTCCGCTACCTGGACCAGTTCGGCAAGACCAAGGTGCACGCCGCGGCGTGCCCCTTCTTCGGCCACCCGAACCCGCCGGCGCCGTGCCCCTGCCCGCTCCGCCAGGCCTGGGGCAGCCTCGACGCGCTCGTCGGCCGCCTCCGCGCCGCCTTCGAGGAGAACGGCGGCCGCCCGGAGTCCAACCCTTTCGCCGCGCGCGCCGTCCGCCTCTACCTCCGCGAGGTCCGCGAGCACCAGGCCCGAGCGCGGGGGGTCAGCTACGAGAAGAAGAAGCGCAAGAAGCCGCAGCAGCTGATGCAGGGAGACGGCAGCGGCGGCCTGCACGGCCACCACCCCCACCAGCCGCCGCCTCCACCTCCCGCCGGCGCCGCCTGCTGAGCTGATCGAGCTCTCCCTATCGATGATCTACGCTCTCCTATTTGGCCGGTATGCCAGATTGAGCTTGAGCCTATATATTTTATGTATCATTCAGATCAATTCGCGTATGAATGCATGCATGCGTGTGCATGGCAGTGGCTGCTTCATATCATAGCTGCTGATCCGTGCACTCTACCGTGAGAAGCTATAGCACCACCAGTAGTAGTAGTGGGTGCTGCGTGTACTGCATTGAATTGCTTGTGTGTGGTTTCCGTTGGCTTTAGCTTTGGTGTTGTCGAATCTATTTGCTTGTAGGAGTGAGCAAGTGTTTGCTGTACTTTGAACAAGAGGAGTATGTCCTTTTTTATTTCAGAGATCTAGCTAGGGACAGGGAGATACATATATGGAGATCTCTCTTGCTGTTTGTGGAAGATTTAAAAGCCTGTGTCTGTGTGTGTCCTCCATCTATATATCAGTACTACGCATGCATGTGTCAATTCGATTCTGGCCGCACTCATCTCTTGTTTCTTGTTTTGATTCCTGTTTCGTTTCCTTTTTATGGTACTGGGATGCAGTGTGTGCTTGGGGTAGTGAGATCGATGTGAATGGTGCATGTCCAGTTGCCTGCACGGCGAGAGCGCGACACAGTGCCGCGCACCAAATAATAGGGAGCATCGGACAAGCATGTGCTCGTCGCTATTGATGCTCTTGCTGTGCCTTGGATGTGCATTCTTGCGAGTACTACCGATGCATGTGTCAATTGGAGCTATTCTTCTCTTGCAACTCGCTGTCCTTTGTTTTACGATCGATCTTTTCTCTCCATGGGGTTTCTGAATAGTCCCGTCCCATCGAGTGGGCTATAGCCTTGCATGCTATTTGATGTTCATGTGGTACTTGAAGCATAGGAAAACACACGGTAAATACTTGCTTCCTTGATAGGTTTCCCTTGGTGATCTATAGTATGTTCTTAGTTGCTATTGTGTGACTATACACTGGCTCGATCTGAGATCATTGTGCACCTACAGTTATTACTGCATCTGGGTACAAATATCTACGAATAGAGTTCTGATACAATTTCACTTTCACATGTATAGAAACCAAATAAAAACAAACGAAATTTATGCGTTAGTTATACAACCCAATATGACTTTATGATTTTCTTTTCAGTCACGTTATTATGTACATGTTTAGAAAACATTGTTATCAAACAAATGTTGTTCTAATTAACATATAAATCAGTATGTTGTTTACAATATTTAAATGTTTTTTTCTCAGTGTTGTCTTTTGGTGGTACATAGCTGCAAGATATACTTGCATAACTAATTGTCATTCCTTGCATATTGACATGTACCGTGATCAAACATAGTAGTTAAAAGCGTATACAAAAACTATATCACTATATATATAACTTATTTTTTATCATATGGAAATGTTCCATCTAGTTGTTCAGGGTATTTATGTTTTTTACACATTCATGTTTCATCAAATTGTCGGGAGGAGCTACATTATTGATGCATGGTATGCATGGGAATACCCAACGATTTTGAGAAAAGATCTTGTACATCTATGGTATATACATGTGTATAGCTTGTATATTAATGTTTTTTAAGATTAACACTTCTTTTGGCTTGGGAACACCCAACTTCCAATTCCTGGCTCTTTGCCACTTGTTGTCAAACCACTTTTCACAAGGAATAACTCCATACCTAGTCACTCAACTCTTTAGTTTGCCAAACTATGACCCCAACTCCAATACCATTTCTTTTGGATTACCCTAAGGCTCCGTTTGGATATAGATATTGAAAGGCTTGGCATTGAATTAGATTCGATACCAAATCGGGCTGGCTTTGGAAATAGACTACAATGCCAATACCATTGTTTGGATAGCCACAAATTGTTACGTACATGGAATCTAACAAAGTGGAAAATACCAATTCCTGTCTGGATGCACATGTTGTGAAATTGAACTGATCCATTTTCATCTTCTCTTCACCACTCCTCTTCCTTGCGCCTTACTCGCCACCGTGATGCAAAGCTTGGGACTGATGGTTAATGGGGCCCAAGCTAGCCCGAAGGGGATCTCGGTGGAGGATGGTTGTCGGTACCATAGCCGAAGGATGGTTGCGGCTGAGGGAGGCGGAGGGGTGGGGCTTGTCGGTGGAGAGGCGGCATTGTGGACGGGCAGCATGGCAGAGGTGCTTGACAGCGCCTGGCTCTCCACCTAGCCATCGGCGCGCCGCACTGCAGACGACCGTGGCTCCACCAGCGGCGCGGTGGAATCCATAGTCACCTGTCAATCCATCCAGTCGCGCATGGGAATCCGGCGCCGACCGTCGCTTCGCCCAGACACGCGAGGAAATCTGGCACCAGCTGTCGCTCCACTCGGCCGCGTGAAGATATCCATCGGTGGTCATCACTCCCCCAGCTGTGCTAGGAAATCCATTGGCAGTCGTCATTCCCACAACCATCGATGGGATGATTTCAAGTCCGAGAACGAAGGGAAGGGGGGAGGGGTCCGATGCGCCATACCATGGATTCAAGATGGCCACGGTGAGGGAGACCATGGAGTCCAATGACGGGGGAAAGGAGCTCGACCGGCATGCCTGGAATGGAATGAGTAAGGGAGGTTGACCGACAAGCCTTTTTTTCTTTGACGAGGAGGTAGATGAGAGGTGGGGACGAATGCATCGCAATACGGAGGGTGCGGGCTCCGAAATGGTGGAAGGGCCGCATGAGCTAGTGAAGGGAATGCCGCACGGTATTCGTTGTCGTTTCTGTTTCCAATTATGATGTTATCCAAACGATAGGTATTGATGGCTGCAAATTGCAATTCCTGATTACATGCTATAATGCCGACATCCAAACAGGGCCTAACTTTCAATCACGTCTAGTTTTTGCTCTAAGTACGGCCAAAGTGGTTTAAGCTAACATGGCAGTTTTAAAAAAATAAAGGAAAAAATATCTAAATGAGGGGATCCACAAAACTCTTCTAAACTTTTAGTAAACATATTCTAGAGATATTTTGGGACACATATCCCACAAAATTATGTTAAGCTCATGAAACGAGTTATCTACAAGCTTCACATAGAAGATTCAATAACTCTAAAATGGACTTTATAAATTTTGAATAAATCCATATAGACCATGACATCAATGAAAGATATGGACTTGCTCCTTTTCTACATATGCATGTACTATCCCCAGTTAAAATTATTCCACTGTTAAGGGGCAGAAAAAAATGTAACTTCTCTTATGAACAACATTATGAACATTTTGACTTATTTGAAACTATTTTAATTGCATTACGACTATTGTTTATGATGTATTATGTTGGGGCTCAGTGGTTACATTTAGTTATGCATTTGGTGACCATATCATATTGGTATCATGCATCACTCTAGTTTCTAATAAATTGAAGAGGATATTATACAATTTTGCTATCAATTATTGAAAGAATTGGATAAAATATTTTGTGGATTTATATATAATTAGCAATTTTGCTATGAAATGATAAATAAGATTGCTATTCTTAGTTGGTAATGCTTATGAATGTTGGGGGTACTTTTCATTAATAATCAAGCATTTGGCTACTATATGTTCATTTTGTTTTTCTATATTTTGTTTACACCAATAATTTTTAAACTGTTGTGGGCATACCATCTCTATCTCCTCTAACTATTAGTATGCAGTTTCTTCAATCCCCTATAAACTTGTTATTAGGTGCTTAACATAATTTTGTGGGATATATGTCCTAACTAATTAATAGCACATATCATAGGGGTTATGTATACAAAGTTCCATGTTAGTTAAATGTGCATGCATCATTTCTATTTGAAATTGATTAATATAATCAATAGAAATGGTGATGGAGATTTGGGCGGTATGATTTTTTATAATATGGACGGTGCATAATTAATGTTGATATATATGACTACAAACACTCATGTCTCTATTGTAATTTTGCAACTACATGTTCATTAGCAATTAATAAATATACTTCAGTTATTTATATTTCTAAAAATTCATGGTTTCATAAACTTCGTTAGTTATTTTGTGTTTGATAAACTAAGGGCATGCTTGGTTCTCCACCATGATTTGTGGCTGCCACAAAACGCTACGGCAGGTGCTTATTTCATGAAAAAGGTGCGGGGCTTCGCCATAGGTTTTTTAGTAGCCAGCAGTAGCTTTTCTCACCACAAGTGTGCACATGGATTTTTGCCACATCAACTTTGGCACTGCCACAACTTGGCGTGACAATGTCTGGGTGGGTGCCAAACATGCCCTAAAACTTGATCAAATTACAATACCCTTATTTTTTTAGATAATGGAAAGGAATCCAGCTTTGACCTTCTAGAGAAGGCTACAGGACCTTATTACAAAGTTCGCAGCACATTCGTCTGCTCAGACCAAAAGCAAACAAACAAGGACAAGACACGCACCCAACATAAGTCTGTAACGGAGTTTAAGTAAAGCCAATTCTATTACTAAACCGCCATCCATGGTGTGCGTAAATCTGCATGACCAACTCTTCAAAGCCTCGGCATACATTTTTTATTAAGTCCTTATCCTCATCATGCCGCTGCATTTGGCTCCAGAACCGAAGCCAATGAGTTCCCCTGAAAAGTACCTGCATAAAAGTTTTCATAGGAGACTTGTCAAAAACCATATCATTTTTACTTAGCCAGATAGCTCAACTAAACGCTGATGCACCAACTAAGATTTTCTCCCTGAGTTTAGTATCTATCCCTGTAAGCCACACACCGAACATGTGTCTAACATTACGTGGTGGACTTAAGCCTAAAGTGCAGTGTACCACCCTCCATAAGAACTTGGCATAATGGCAATCAAAGAAAAGATGTTGTATTGTTTCAATTGAATCACAAAAACAACATTTAATACTACCATGCCAATTCCGTCTAGCTAAATTATCCTTTGTGAGTACAACACCTTTAAGCAAGTAGCACATGGAAATTTTAATCTTGAGGGCATTTTCAACTACCATAAGGTTTTATGCTGGGCTGTTCCTATAGAATTATTCCTTAACATCTTATACATCGATTGTACTGAAAAAATACCAGACTGTCCTACATTCCATTTAAAACTATCATTTGTAGTAGTTAGATGGACATGCATAATACGAGCCACCAGATTATGCCATAAAGCAAGATTTCCACCAGAAAGATGTCGCCTAAAAGAAATATTCAGCGGAATCCTATTAAAGACGGAAGCAATCGTAGCATTTTTCCGGCGCACAATATTATAGAGACCTAGATACTGTAGCTTTAAGGGTTTTGTACCCTTATTGCATCTCCACTATTTCACTTCCTTCTTGGCTACTTCATAGTGTGTGCGATGTACCAGTTATATGGCGTGTTATCGACGCAAAGAGTTACTCCCTCCATTTCAAATTGTAAATTATTTTGTGT
This sequence comes from Urochloa ruziziensis, assembly GCA_015476505.1. Lineage (NCBI taxonomy): Eukaryota > Viridiplantae > Streptophyta > Magnoliopsida > Poales > Poaceae > Urochloa > Urochloa ruziziensis. Next base: position 42,338,358 of record CM027125.1, read on the forward strand.
TTTCTAAATACATAGTACGGCGTATTTGCTATGTATCTAAGTATAACGTATATATCTCAGTGCATAGAAAAGGAAAAAAAAAACTATGCACCTATAAAGATTAAAACGACTTACAATTTGGAATGAAGATGGTATTATTACTAATATATTATTAATCTTAGTGTACTACCTTTCCTTGTTCGCGTGTGGCACGATTTTTCTAGGGAACTGTCGCAGCCTCTAGATTGAGCTGCTGCCAAAGCCATTGCTATGACCAAGCGCAGACTAACATGAAATGCAAAATTAAGGAGGCCACCGTATGTAGGCCGCGTTTAGTTCCGCGGTGAAAAGATTTTGGAAGGAAATCTTTTCACATTTGAAAGATTAAACATAGACTAATTAAAAAACTAATTGCAGATTACGTTTGGAATTCGCGAGACGAACCTAATGAACCTAATTAATCTGTCATCAGCACATGTTACTGTAGCATTACTGTAGCGATTTAGTGCCTAATCACGTCCTAGTTAGACTCATTGGATTCGTCTCGCAAATTCCAGTCCATCTATATAATGCGATTTGTTTTTTACCTACATTTAGTACGCTATACATGTGTCTAAACATTCATTTTGGATTTGATTTGAAACTAAACAAGGCCGTATATACGCTGTACTGACGTGGAGCTGGTACCAGGGTCAAAGGTAGTACGCGCGCGCGCTTCGAGAGTGTCAGTGCACGACTGCACGCTACAGCCAGCAGAGCTTGTTGCTGTACGTGCAGTGTGGTGGGATCACACATGTCACACGTGCTTATTCGTGTGTTATTACAATAATCACTACCCGTAATATGTCGCGCAGCTTGCAATGAAGAGCTCGGCAACAATTAGTCGTCGATCAACGATCAATCTAGCGGGCAGGGGCGAGGCATCATTAAATTCCGGACAAGAAATGCAAGTTGGCATCATATGGATCCTCACGGCGACTGTTTGTACGTGCCGCGCGCGCCGCGTCCTGTTTCGCCGCGGTTGCTGTGTGCGTGGGCGGGCGGGGGGCAGGCTGCTGTGGCCGCACCTGCTGGCTGCAGCCGGCCGGTCGGCCCGGGCTGCTGATCGATCCCCACACCGGCCGGCGCTGGGGGGCTTGACGGGTTGCTACGCATTTGACTCGATCGGTCGGGGCCGGGGCCCCGGGCGGGTCACCGTCGCGCGTGGGTCGCGGTACTCTGTGTCGGCGCTCGGGGCCGGACGACGACGACCCACCCGGCCGGAGCTAGCCTACCACTCTACCAGAGCCAGTGCTCTCGCTCCGATCCGCGGTGGCTGTGTTGCCGAGGCCCCACGTGCAGGTGCAGGGCGTACGGTGCATCGCAGCAGCTCTAGCTCCGGCCGGCTCAGCGTTCTGCGCGCGCGCGTGCCGACGAGCTAGCGCAAGCGGACGCGCGCGATCCCTGCTGGTACGTGCTGGTTCTCCTCGTCTCGGCACATCCTCGATCGCTGGCTCTGCAGAACACCCCCCCCCCCCCCCCCCCCCCAACCCCCAAGCCCCTGGGCCAAAAGACAAACACGGACACCATCGTGCCATCTCTGCTCGGTGGCTCACTAGTCACTACTGCTCTCTTCTTCTCTGGAGCCGGCTCATCATCATCTCCTGAATTTTTTTTATTTTTATATTTTTTATTTTTCGATTTTTCAAAAATAAATACCTGGCCCAAAAATTAGCAGATTTGGTCTTATGTCGCCAGATGAAACGGCTATAGCCGTCTGAACCGGCGAAAAGGTTGCTGCACAGGCCACGTGGCGGCGTTGCAGGGCTTTTCGCCGTTTCAGACGGCTATAGCCGTTTCATACGGCGAAAGGTACCTTTCGCCGCCACGTGGCGGCATTGCAGACCTTTTCGCCGTTTCAAACGGCTATAGCCGTTTCACACGGCGAAAAGCTCCTGGCCCCGCTTTTCGCCTGAAGTTACAGCCGTTTGAAACAGCTATATTTCTTAAACTTTTTTTAAAAAATTTACGTTGAGGAATTATTCTGCAACTGTTTTCTAATTTATGTTGAGAAATTATTGGTTTGATATTATGAAATGATTTAGATTTTTACGGTCTATTTTTTGGTTCGCCTATAATTGTTTTAATATTAAACAGCTTTTCGCCGTGTGAAACGGCTATAGCCGTTTGAAACGGCGAAAAGGTGTGCAATGCCGCCACGTGGCGGCGAAAGGTACCTTTCGCCGTATGAAACGGCTATAGCCGTCTGAAACGGCGAAAAGCCCTGCAACGCCGCCACGTGGCCTGTGCAGCAACCTTTCGCCGGTTCAGACGGCTATAGCCGTTTCATCCGGCGACATAAGACCAAATCTGCTAATTTTTGGGCTAGGTATTTATTTTTAGAAAATCGAAAAATAAAAAATATAAAAATAAAAAAAATTCTCATCTCCTTCGCGGCTCCAGATCTTTTTCATAGGCTTCAGGCCCATGCTCACCCCCGCCCAACTGTTGTAAAGCGGGCCTAAAAGGAAGGCTCAGAAGCATATGGCCCATGACGTGTTTCGCCGTAGGCCCGTAGCAGCACGCAGGCAGGACTCAGGAGGAGCGCGGACGGTCACGACTCGCGAAGTCACGAGACTCGTAGACGCGCGCGCGCTCGTCTCCCGCTCAAGTTTGGCTTGTCCCTTCGTGTTGTGCTACTCTCGATTCTCCGGATCCGGGCCGCGTCCGTTGCCTCTACTGCCAGTACAGTGCCTATTTCTCTGGCTAAAGCCGACACACGCTCCATCCAGGGTCCATCCAGGCAACTGCGTTGTGCTGGACTGGCTGGCTGCTGGGTACAGCGGTGCCACAGACCCAACCATGGATCTAGCTTGACTGTTTCTGCTTGGTGTGATCTAGTACAGTGTACAAGGCCAGGTCAGATTTTCCTAACGCGAAAGCCTGAACAACTTTCATTTTATTAGGAAAAGGCTTCTTTCAGCTTCGTCCCTCCATGACACAGCCCTCAAGCAATCTGGGGAACGCGAACTACATGGATCTCGAAACTCGAAAGAATGGAGGACGACATAACCGACCAAAACAGTGGACAGCGGGGGCTATTCAGCCAAGGTGTGGTTGCAAACTTGCAGTAGCTACCGTCGATCACAAATTATACAAGCAGGGCTCCATCAGTTATTCAGCCAGAGGTGTGATTACAATAGCTAGCGTGTTGATCACAACCAAGCAGGGCACCCTCAGGTATACAGCCAAGGTGCGGGGTTACAACTTACAATAGCTAGCGCTGATCACAAACAAGCAGAGCACCGTCACAAACATCAAAAGTTATTCTATCTTGTAACATCACATGTTGTGATCTTTCGCGTTCTTCCCATCTTAAAACATTAAGCAGTGCCCCCTGCTGCTTTAAGAAAAATAGCTAGGCACCGAGCTGATAAATCAGGGCGGTCCAATGGAAGCGATCTAGTGCCCATATGAACTTTTGGCAGCACCATTTGTCAACTGATCCAAGTTTATACCACCCTTCAGTAGCTCTTCAAAAGCTTTCTGAAAAAAAAACGTGAAAAACATATCATTGGCGTTCACACTAGCACACACGCACGAAAAAAAAAAAAGACTAACGGTACGGTGAAATTTGAAAGTGGTCCCAAGCTTTTGCATACCTCCACACATGTCAATGCATATTGAACGTCGCTATCTGAAATTTGGTAATGGATGACGAACCTGATACTGCATGATACAGAGTTCAATATGGACAGTTAATATTGTGTCCGCGCGTAATTGTTGATGATATTGTAAGTGTTTGGAGATAAGATCGATTTCGCCAACCGAACAGAGTATAAAGGATACAAATACTTATACTAAGAGTCTAGCTTATTACAAAAACAAAATGAACATAAGGTACCAAAGACAGACACATTTTGTTAGGCCTAGATGACTGAACAAGCTAATTAAAAAAAAGTACTCTGTATATAAGGGAATGGAACTTCACCTAGTTGAACTCGCTGGCATTGCAAGCACATTGTGCTGTTCCAGGACTTGGCATAGATTGTCAGGCGATATTCGTGGATCGATGATATCAAAGAATACCTTACGAAGTATAGATATGTTACATATAAGACCCTTACGTAGTGGAAAATAAGAGGATCAAAGTGATCTAGAAAACAAACCATATTGGTCTCAACAGAAGCTGGATCGACGGTAATATGTTTGATTTTCTTCAGTCCCTCTAAGCAAATGAGCAAGACATACAAAGTTCAGAATTAAAATTCAACAACAAAAGGATCAAGGCTTTCAAGTTGATAAGGACTTGATTCTTTTTCAGCACAATTGCGGTATAGTTTTTTACTCTTTTGGGAGAAAGGAAATGCCTTTTTCAGGCATTGTGAGTTGCCAGAAAAATGAAGTTAGATTCCCAAAAGAAAATATGAAACCTGCCAAAGCTTTAGCTTTTCTGTGGTCATCCGCAAGCTTTCCCAAAGTGTCACGAACGGCAACATGAGCAGCAGCACAGAGAACTCCAACCTGCCTCATTCCACCACCTAGGGTCTTCCTGAGAATTCTGGCCTGAATGTATTCAGATTTCCATTGTTACTTGATCTCTGCAGTTGTTTTCTTTTTATAAAATACAAATCACTGCAGATTAAAGTTAGAATCACAGTAGATCAGACCTTGTCAATGAAGTCCTTCGAACCAACAATAACTGATCCAACAGGGGCACCTAACCCTTTAGATAGGCACACCTGCATTTTTTAAGTTTCAGAGAGAAATGGAATCACTTTCATCGTCATATGTTTATCTGTATGTAAATTGTATAGCTGAACATCAATGCTCAGCAAATTGAAACATACTGAAACTGAATCAGCAGCTTTCACAAGCCTATCTACAGGGACTCCAAGTGCCTGAAACAAACAACACAGTGGATTATATTAATAGGCTGGAATGCATGCATATATGTCTATATTTTCTTCGTGATGAGGCTGCTAATATATTTGGAATGGATTCTTCGTGATGAGAGATGCATCCTAAGTGGTGTCTTACTGACTCTTTTGCACACAGTACTAGAATCAGAATGTAAAATACTAAAATCACAGCACACATATACCATACTACTCACCACAGAGGCGTTAAAAATACGAGCTCCATCAATATGAAGCTTGAGGCCATGAGCCTTTGCAATTTCACCGACCTTGTCAATGTATTCTACAGATAAACATTTTCCACCACAGCTGCAGGAACAATTACAAACATATACGAATTAAGATTAGGATAAGCAATATTCTACTCGGGTCTTTCTCCTCTGTTTTCTCTCTACCTCCATCTTCAGTCTTCACCTCTAATTAGAGTGGAGGTTGAAGAGGGAGGAGGAGAAAATCTCGGGTGTGAGATTGGGGAGAAAGAAACACCAGAAACTGAGCAAGATCAGCAACAGGTGTTTGTGCAACTCACTTCCCATGTGTGTTCTCCAAGCAGATGAGCCTGGTGGTCGGGTAATGCAGATCGGGGTGCCTGATGGCCGCGACGATCCTGTCAACATCCATGGTGCCGTCGGGGTTGTTGGGCACGGTCTTGGGGTGCACGCCGCCGATGGTGGAGATTCCCCCGTTCTCGTAGACGTGGATGTGGGAGTTGTCGCCGAGGATGGCCTCGCTGCCCCTGACGTCGCAGTGCACGAGGACGGAGATGAGGTTGCCCATGGTGCCCGACGGCACGAACAGCGCCGCCTCCTTGCCCATGAGCGCCGCCATCTCGGACTGGAACCGGTGCGCCGTCGGGTCCACGCCCACGACGTCGTCGTCGACGTCGGCCGCGGCCATGGCGGCCCGCATGGCCTCCGAGGGCTTGGTCACCGTGTCCGACCGCAGGTCCACCACCTCGCTCGCCATTTCGGTGCTGCTCCTGTGCTCCAACCTACAACTCTGGTGCAGGGGAGCGGCAGAGTGGCAGTCTCGCGGTGAAAATATCCTTTTGCCGAAGCTCAAGAGAGTTGGATGCGGGGGGCACTGGGGTGGGTGTATTGTCCTTCAGATATGGTTGCTTTCTCCTAAAAAATTGGCAAATCTATCGCACTTCGATGACAAGCGCTAGTGGGTTTGCATAAGCCTGCTAATAGGACGGGTTGAAATGGGTTGTATGGAGCGGGTTTTGACATGGGTTGTGTTGGAGAGGGTCTTATAGGTTGTAGTATTAAGTGGGTTGGGGCGGGTGGGGTTTTATCCATGGGTTTAGTTGTATTGACGATGAAATTTTTAGTCTTGTTCATGATGTAGGGCCCACATGTATGCTTTACTGCAAAATTTTGCAGAAAGTAGTGGAATGTCAAACCAAGTCATCTCTAACAAATTTCGATCAATTTCGCTAAAATTGTAAGGTGTGAACGCGAGGTTTCAGTTCCGGGGTCCGGCTCGTGTCAAACCCGCACGTTATGTAAATTAGTGGGGCGGGTTAGAGTGGTTTTGAATAATATAACTGTGGGGCGGGTTGGGTGAGAAAATAAATTATTCTAATATGGGTTGGGGCGGGTTTAGGGCGGGTTTTACACCCGTTAGCAGGCCTTTGCATGCACGTACTAGTAGTGGTAGTCTCTTTATGGTGTGCACTTGCTGCCGAAGGCTTGTTTCTTTGCCACTGAACCTAGCTGCCTCCAACAGAACAGGGCACCAACCACCAACACGGCTGCTCAAGTCCCACACGTCGGAGGCCAACCAAACAAAGCGAAAGCAACAAGCAGTCAAGCAACGCCGTGCGCCCGTGCCACCGTTCAAGGTGCGTCCATGCCGCCCGGCCGGCCCCAGAAACGAATAAAGCGGCCGGAACGAAACAGGCAAGTGGCGACAGAGACGAGCCGACGCCGTCGCCCTCCACGGGCACGCGGCGTATGCGTGCGTGTACGGGTGCGTAGACTGGAGTGAGAAATAATGGCGAATTGGAGATGAGGAAGGGTACAGAACGAAATCCAACCGCCCGTGTCACGCATTTTTTCCATCAAAACGGACAATACGACAGAGCCACACAGAGAGAATCGCACGCATGGATCCAAGGACAAAGGAGGGAGTTGGGCAGTTGGCACCGCCGTGCCTGAACCGGAATGGAGAATCAAGTTACCAACCCAAACAGTCCCGTTCTTTTCGTTTAGACAAAATCAGTCCACTTCTTCAAATGAACAGCAACCCTTGTGTGTGATCTAGTACCACTCAAGACTCTAACTCATGGCATCAAGCTGTCCTTTGAAGAAGTGGCTAACTGGGCCAGGTCAGGTCAGCAGTGTGGATCTGAGTGAGAGAGGTTGCAAGTCCACATTGGGGATCGGCCCATTTAAGCCCGTCTGTAGCATTTCACAGATATCCTGGCAAAGTGTTCTCTGCATTGCTTCTCTGCGTAAAAAATGTTATGTTCTAATCTTTTTAGATTTTTTGGCGGGGTGGTGCGTGTGGGTGGGTTAGCCATTCAGTTTAACTTCACCGCATGCATGCATCCATCTTACCAGGAAGTGAGAGGATATGGAGCAATTGTAAGGATGGTAAACTACAACACAAGAATAAACACATCCGAGCAGAGATTGGTGAGCGAGGATTATTCAGCAAATGTGTGACTACTGACTACAATAGCTAGCGTCGATCACAAATGAGCAGGACACCCAGCTGGTGGTGCTTCGAGGCCATACAAAGGAAGTCATCTAGTGCCCATACGAGTGTTTGGTAGTACCATTTGTCAAGTGCTCGAATTTCGTACTGCCCTTCAGTAGTTCTTCAACAGCTTTCTGAAAACATATATAAAAATATATTGTCAGAGAAATTAAACGTTATCAATGAAAGATGAAATGGTCCGAGCTTTTGCATACCTCGACACATGTCAATGCGTACTTGACGTCGCTATCTGAAATTTGGTAATGGAGGACGAATCTCATACTGCAATACAGACAGAGTTCAATATGAACAATTAAAATCAGGTTTGTACAAAATTCTATTTTCTATTTTAAGTGCTCAGAAAAAAGGTTTATTTTGATAATTGAACGCAGAATTTTAGTCAGAATAGGAATAGCAATTATTGCACTTAGCAGTCTGGTTTGTTAATAAAATTGAAAATAAGGTAGCAAAGGCAGGTGAAACAATATGAGGACGAACTAGGAGACTGAGCATGCTAAATCCAAAATTAGTCAGTAAGAGAATGGAATTTCTTTCACCTTTTTGAACTCGCTGGCATTGCAAGCACACTACGTTGTTCCAAGACTTGGCATAGTCTGTCAGGTGATATGCGTGGATCCAAGATATCAAAGAATACCTTTCGAAGTACAGATATGTTAAGATCCTTACAGTTACATAGTAGAAAATAGGATGATCAAATAAATCAGTGAACTAACCATATTGGTCTCGACCGAAGCTGAATCCACTTTAAATTGTTTAATTTTCTTCAGTCCCTCTGAGGAAATGAACAGGACATACAAAGTTCAGGATCGAAACTGGAAAAAAAATAAGTTTTCAAGTTGAAAACGGCTTAATATCTTTAGAAAATTTATTAAAACGCTATAGCCTTTTGCTTTCAGGGGTCAGAAAGCAAGTGTTTTTTTTTCAGGCATTGTGAGTTATTTGTCAAAATGTAGTGAAGTTTGATCCCAGAAAGAAGATATGAAACCTGCCAAAGCTTTAGCCTTTCTGTGGTCATCGGCAAGCTTTCCCACAGTGTCACGAACGGCAACATGAGCAGCTGCACACAGAACACCAATCTGCCTCATTCCACCACCTAGGGTCTTCCTAAGAATTTTGGCCTGAATGTATTGTATTGTTCAGATTTCCATTGTTACTTGAGCTAAGCAGTTCTCCATTCTTTTCCAAATATAAATGTATCTCTGCACTTTAAACTTAGAAACACAATTGATCAGACCTTGTCAATGAAATCCTTCGAGCCTACAATAACTGATCCAACGGGGGCACCTAAACCTTTTGATAGGCATACCTGCAGTTAAGTTTCAGGGAGAAACATAAACACCATCATATATTTATCTTCAGTCCATTTGCACCTAAGTTGTACAGTATATAATTAAGAACAGTAGTACTTAGTAAATTGGAACATACCGAAACTGAATCAGCAGCTTTCACGAGTCTATCTACAGGAACTCCAAGTGCCTGGCACAATCAACACAGTGGGTTAAAGGCTAGGATAGCTAATTAGGTGTATAATTATTTTTCGTATGTCAGTCATCTAGCTAATTACATAAGTGTGAAGACAGAGCAGTGCTTGGTTTGCACAACTGTAGAGATGGTATCAGAAATTCAGAATTGGACGGACTGCCCAGACTATTTACCACAGAGGCATTAAAAATGCGGGCTCCGTCAATATGAAGCTTCAGGCCATGGCTCTTGGCAATTTCCCCAACCTTGTCAGTGTATTCTGCAGACAAACATTTTCCACCACAACTGCAGAACACGAGTAATGAACATTGCGCCAATCAGGTAAAAAGACATGAATTTTGAGCAGCAAGATCAAAAACACTTAATACTCACTTTGCATGCGTGTTCTCCAAGCAGATCAACCGGGTGGTCGGGTACAGCAGCGCCCCGGCGGGGTTCCTAATGGCCGCGACGATCTTGTCGACGTCCATGGTTCCGTCGGGGTTGTTGGGCACGGTCTTGGGGTGGACGCCGCCGATGGTGGAGATGCCGCCGTTCTCGTAGACGTGGATGTGGGAGGTGTCGCCGAGGATGACCTCGCTGCCCCTGACGTCGCAGTGCGCGAGGACGGAGACGAGGTTGGCCATGGTGCCCGACGGCACGAACAGCGCCGCCTCCTTGCCCGTGATCGCCGCCATCTCCGCCTCGAAGCGCGCCGCGGTGGGGTCGGCGCCCAGCACGTCGTCGTCGACGTCGGCGCCGGCCATGGCGGCGCGCATGGCGTCCGTCGGCTTGGTCACCGTGTCCGACCGCAGGTCCACCACCTTGGCCACCATCGTAGGAGTACGTGACGTCTGCTCCCGCGGCCGCTGCAGGGGAGGGAGAGCAAACAGGGGGCTTAGGATGCGGTGAACTTGGGGCAGTGAAGTGAACGCTCGCTCAACTGGTGTGGGTGTTTCACTGTGTCTGTTTGTCTGTTTCGTCGCATCTTTTGGCTCCGCTACATGCCTATTTCGTGGTCACGAGGCCTGCTCCAACAAGACAGGACGCCAGACCGGGCTATACTGATCAACTCCTCCACGGCAGAGGGCGAAAAGGAGCGAAAGCAACAGGACGGCGTAGCCGTGCACTGGCCCAGGGCGCTCCGAGACAAAGAAAAGCGCCCGGAACCAAGCAGACGACGGGGACGAGCCGGGCGCCGTCGGCCTCCACACGCTCGCCGCCGTACGCGTGCAGGCTGCACCGAGGGCGTGGGGGGTGACGAGGAGGGATGCACTGCGCACAACTCTATCCGTCCCAGCTACCACAGAGCTGGCGCCGCGCGTGCGGCCCGCGTGACTCGCGCATTTGGCCAGGAGCAGCAGCCCCGGCCAGCCCGTCGAAACGGATGGAACGGCTGAGACAAACACAGGCGCGCACGGGGCGCGCGCGTGTGCACGACGTACGGCTCCAGGAACGCGGCGCGCACGGGCAGCGGCTCTACCATCACCCTCCCCCAGCGCTCGACTCACACCGGTGGTGAACACTGCACTCGTCTCGTCACGAGAAAATCACTCCGGGTCACGAGAAATACGGGGATCACGACTCACGCGCGAGGAGGAGGTGATGGAGGGAGACGAGGCCGCGCGGGGATCCAAATAAACCCACGTCTTGCATCCACCAACGACACCAGGGCACGAGAGGAGAGTGAAAAAAACGAGAAGGGGTTGCGGGGTCGCGCACCGTAATCACGAGAGCGGTCGCGTCGCGCCGGGATCCCGCGCGACTGAGACGGAGCGGAGCACCCCGACCGGCCGGCCGACCCGCCGGGACGGAGCGGGAGGGGACGGAACGCGCGGTCGGGACCGAGGCGAGTGGCCGGAGAGAGGCGGGGCGCGGTGGTGTGGTGTGGTGGTGGCCTTGGCCTTCGCGGTCTCCGGGAGTGGCTGTGTTTTATAGAGGACGAGACGCGCAGGCGGCGCCCCTGCTGGACGGAAGGAACCTGGGTTTCGAGGTACTCGAGTCCCGCCTCTGCCCCTGGCCAACGGACGCGAGCGCAATCTAGGTGGGCTGCCGCTGCATGCCTGCCGCCGGAGGCCGGAGCCATCTGCCCTGGCCGCCTGGTAACCAGCAGCCAGCGCACCCGTTTCCTGACCACCCGTTGTCACGTGCGCCCCTGCGCCGCCACGTCGGCGCCAAAGCCGATGGGTAGTTGGCATTTGGCTTTCTCCTGTCAGCCGGCTGGCTCAACACGTCTCGTGCGGTGGTGCGGCCGCGGCATCAGTCAGTGTACGCACTGACGCCCAGCTGACACAGCGAGATCCGATGGGCAGTTGGCGTTTGGCTTTTTTACTCTTTTGGCTGAACCCCCATCCCCCATCTGTAAAATTCAACTCCAGCCCATCGAGTAGTTGTGCAGCCTGCGGTGCTTTGTAAATCCGCATCACCACACCACGTCAGCAAAATCTACACGTGACGGAAAAGCGACTTGTTCTTTGCTCGTCCAGGGGTATGGGAATCGAGGGGAGGAAGAAGAGAAGGCGAGGTGCTCAGCAGCAGCAGCAGCCACGGCGGCTGATGTATAAAGTATTCTCGATCAAGTCGCTTTCCGATGTGATCCCAGGAATCTCCGGCGGCAAGACCTCTCGGAGACTAGAATCCAACAGACGGAATCACAAATTCGGTTCTCGGGTCGAAGAGTAGAAATGTTGTGGCACATTCTTTTCTTCCAAATCAAGGCAGCGCGCGCCACACAAAATCCGACCTTTCCTGTCAAGCTGGCGCCCATGTAATCAGAGCGAACGTCCAAGATCCAACGGCATTAAGGCGCAGATCGAGCTATCAAGCAACGTTGGTAGAAATAAATCCGTGGAATTGGCCTAATTCGCAGAGTAGTTCACTGGGCTGGAGGTTTCCCAAGATGCTGCAGAGCTAAATCACCTGCCGGTTAAGGTTCAGAGTAACCTATCACCAACCCCATTGCATCCCCCCTGTTCTGCTAGCTGCTGCTGCATGACAGCATGAGGGCAAGGCAACTTGGTTTTGACGGCCTTGCATTGTCACCTGCCCAAGTCCAAATCCACCAAACCATTTGTTTGTAAGCGTGCGTACGTGGAACGAAGAAAGACATGCCGTACCGTATGCTATTCGTTCACAGTGTGTTGCGCTAAGCCCTTGTTTAGTTCAGAACGAAATCTTTTCATCCATCACATCAAAGAAGAATCTTAGATGCATGAAGTATTAAATGTAGACGAAAAAGGTGAAAAGTTATATGGATATGCTGTAAATCGCGAGACGAATCTAATGAGCCTACTTAATCCATGATTTGCAATAGTAATGCTACAGTAACCATCCGTTAATTATGGATTAGTTACCCTCTAATTACCATCGTTAGATTCGTCTCGAGATTTCCAACCTATCCATATAACTTTCCACATTTTTTGTCTACATTTATTACTCCTAAATTGGTAAAATCAATACCCGAAATCTTTCACCAACATTTTTTCATCAACTGAACACGGGCTAAGCCGCTAAGCGCTAACACAAGCAAACCATGAACCTGACCCACACGGATTCTCTGCAGACGAATTCTCTGCAGACTGGGGCCGCGTTTAGATGTTTCGCGAAAAAAATTTACAGTATGTCGGGCACACATTTGAAGTATTAAATATAGACTAATTACAAAACTAATTACAGATTATGTCAGTTCATCGCAAGACGAACCTAATGAGTCTAATTAATCCGTCATTAGCATATGTTTACTGTAGCAATTTATTGTCTAATCACGACCTAACTAGGCTCATTAGATTCGTCTCGCGAAGTACACTCCATCCCCATCCATATAATGGGTTATTTTTTTCGACTACATTTAATATGTCATGCATGTGAGGGAACATGCTCGAAAAAAATTTCGCGAAACATCTAAACAGGGCCTGGATCACGATTCTTGGTGCCGAGGGCGTCCTCAGCAGGGCCCTGTTTAGATGAAAGTTGAAAAAATTTTACAATATGTCGGACACACATTTGAAGTATTAATATAGACTAATTACAAAACTAATTACAGATTCTGTCAGTAAATCGCAAGACGAACCTAATGAGTCTAATTAATCCGTCATTAGCACATGTTTACTGTAGCAATTTATTGTCTAATCACGACTTAACTAGGCTCATTAGATTCGTCTCGCGAAGTACACTCCATCCATATAATGGGTTACTTTTTCGACTACATTTAATATGCCATGCATGTGAGGGCTCGAAAAAAATTTCGCGAAACATGACTCAGTTCTAGAAAAATATCAGCACAGTAACGTTTGCGAGATGGAGAAGTATCGGGCCTTGAGCGAGCTAGCGCGGAAGGAAGCGCTAGCGAGTACTGTGCTGCCACTGTTCGCGAATAAAAAATGAAGTAGCTAGCCAAAACGTTAGTTGGTTGCTGGAGAGGCCCTGAGTAGCTGCACGGCTGGCGGATAGGGGTGATCGGACCTGTGAGTCCAGCCGCCTTTGCTTGCCCGTACCCAGGTGCACGGCGGCATGCGTGCGCTTTTTGACTCAGCGCAGCAGGATTGGTCCCGCGTGCGTGCGGCGACATCCATATACGCGGTACGCGTCCTGGATTGGCAGCTGGCACGAAACACTAGCCACGGTGCCGCCGGATAAGTTTGTGGATGTAGCGCCAGCAGGACAATTAGCTCACTTGGATCAATGCATGCGTGGTCTTATACTATGGATCAGCCCATTGCTCGCGTGTTCTTCCAACACAGTATGCATGTAGTGATGTAGGTGCTCATAGTCTCATAGGAGTAGGTGCTCATAGTCTCATAGGAGTAGGTCCACACTAGGTGATGAGGGAAGACGGAAGAGAAAGGAAATGGCTTTCTTGTCGTGCTGGACTCCATTTGCAATCCCACTAGAATACTCGGATTGAGTTTCCATCCGATATGCGGCGTATTATGCATCTAGTCAGCTAGATTTCATTAATAACTATTCCGTTCACGTAAGGACAAGTTGGTCGCGTGGCCTAATGGATAAGGCGCTCGCCTCCGGAGCGGGAGATTGTGGGTTCGAGTCCCACCGTGATCGTTTTTTCTTTTTTTTTTGCTATTCGAACCGTTCTAGTGTTCCTTTTCTTTTTCTGCTTTTGTTTTGCAATCGAGATCATGCTGATCACGTCTCACGAATCCAACGGCTACCCGGCCCGCTAAGGATCACGCGGCGGATCCGACTCTTGTCCTGCAAGGCTACTGCAACGGAATCAGCCCCCGATACGATGCCTAATCGCAAGCACCGCCCCCGATCGACATGAGTTCGTTTACATCTCCCCGATCTATTCTATCTTGTTGCAGAGTTGTACGCTAACTCGCCGGAAATCCAGGGCCGCCGTCATATACCAACGCACGCCCACCTCGCCGGCCGCACCATAGCAATCTCGACGACTCTCCCACGCGACATCAGGTTACACCACCGATAAACCCCCATCACCATGGCCGTCGACGTCGTCCCGCCGCTCCCCGCAACAACCCACGGCGCGGACGGCGGCGGCGGCGGCGGCGTCACCCCGTCTCTCCTCGCCCCCGTGTCCGGCGTCGTCTGCATGTTCGTGTCCGCGTACATGTCCGAGCTCCTGTCGTACTACGTCACGCTCGGCATCTCCCTCGCCTGCTTCGCCCGCGCGGTGTGGCCGGATCGCGTCGACGCCGTCCTCGTCCCGCTCGGCGCCCACGCGCGGCGGGCGGCGCTGCTCGCGCGCGCCGACCTGGAGGCCGACCTGCGCCTCCTGCGCGCCCACCCGGCGACCGCGCCGGCCTGCGCGGCGGCCGAGGCGTGCGCGCGCCGCGCCCGCGCCGCCGTCGCCGCCTGCCTGGACGGCGTGAAGCGGAGGGCGGTGGCCAAGTGGGCCGAGCACAGGGCCGCCGCCGGCGTGGCATGGTTCCTGCTCCGCCTGGCCGGCCGCGCGGCCCGGATCGCCGTGACCGTGCTGCTCGACGCGGCACGCGAGGAGGCTGCGGCCCATGCCCCGGCGGCGATGGCGTACTTGAGAGGCCTCGTCCCTGGCGGGATCGGTTCGCCGGCGACGTCGTCCAGTGAAGGCGAGCAGGCGAAGGAGGAGGACGACATCGCCGGGTTCGAGCTCAGGGACGTCGTGAGCCTGGTCGGGATCGCGTTCTATCTCCTGTTCAGCATCCGGTTCGTCCTCAGCTTCGGCACCATCAGCGGAAAGCATTTCTATGGCATGTTCTTGGTAATGTGCGGCTTGGCGGTGATGGTAGCTGAGTGGATCAACCCGCCGGATGATGATGATTCAAACACCACCGCCGGAGACACGTCCGCCGACGACACGACCCAGCAGGAGGGCGACGATGCCGGCGATCAGGCGAGGCTAGACGCGGAGCTCGAAGAAGTGCGGGGGTCGTGGCAGTTCATGTACGCGCTGATCTTCATGGCGTTCTGCTTCGACGCGTTCCTCCTCCACGCCACGTTCGGCCCGCAGCCTACGCTGCTCCTGCTCTTGGCCGTCTGCAACTTCTGGGTGCTCGGCATCGGCAAGGACGTCCAGCTGGCGCCGGATGACGGGGAGGGAGCCGAGGGAGGATCAGCAGCAGCAGAAGCAGCGGTAGGAGTTGATGAGGCTGTCAACACGTGGCGGTGGGGCGCGGCGTGGGTGTTCGTGGCGTCCAGCGTCAAGGTCCTCGCCATCTACCTGGTGGTCGACTTCTACATGGCTGCGCTGAGCAGCTTGTGGCTCTGCGCCATGGCGGACCTCATGTTGGCGGAAGAGGACAGCTTGCTGGAGCTGTACCGATCGGGCGGCGACGAAGATAGGGAGGAGGATGATTCTGGCTCCGGCGAGGACGTCAATGGAGGTGCAGAAGAAGGGGCTGATGAGGCCAGCGCAGGGGCAGCAGAGCATTCCGACACGAGCTCGTCAGAGGATGAAGAGGAGGATTACGTGCTGGAGGAGCGCTGCAACAGTTCAGAGGAGCTTTCCGACACGAAGTTATCAGAGGATGAAGAGGAAGATTATGTGCTGGAGGAGCGCTGCGACAGTTCAGAAGAGCGTACCAACGCGATCTCATCAGAGGATGAAGAGGAAGATTATGTGCTGGAAGAGCGCTGCGACAGTTCAGAAGAGCGTGCCAACGCGACCTCGTCAGAGGATGAAGCGGAAGGTGCAACAGAGGAGCATTGCGATGGTTCAGAAGAGCATGAGCACCTCAAGGAGCAGCGGCAGGAAGAACCGGACTGCAGCAGTGGTGGCAGCATGGACGACGGCTGGGACTTTGTAGAGGTCGACCCGGAGATGCTGGTCACAGATAACACTGGCGCCAATCGGAAGTCATCCAGCCTTCTCCCATGGAAGTAGGCAGTGTCATATATTTGAACGAGCAGTGATATTTTCTAGGTTTCGTTAGGGTTCTTTATATCAAACTTTCTACAGAGTTTTTTTTAGCTAGAACTGGAATTGAAAGTAAACATTCTTTTTTTTTACAGTGTGGATGTACATATCTTTAGTCCGTCAATTACAGGAACATTATATATGAACTCATTTTCTTCTAGTGCCTTGCTTTCTTCTTTTATACTTGTTTCTCTTATGTCCACACGGTATCGGTGACACTTTTACCATTACATTTTCCAATCATATATGTCAAGGAAACTATAGTGACATAGAAAAATTTATTTGATGATCAAATAGATTGTATGTTTGTTGGCTATGTAGTTTTTGTTGGCAGTACAGAGCGTTCGAGCGAGTAAGGCAAAGTGAAATGCAAGATGCACTTAAAAAGGTCTAAAAGCAATATTGAACTACATATATTGACTCTCTGTTTGCTACTACTTATCGCTAATCCCTTAAAAACAATATATAGTGCCTAGTAGCTACTAAATTTTTATGTCATTATATGGTTGTTATATATTACTCCCTTCGTATCGAAATACTTGTCGCCGTTGACTTTTTTTTACAAACTTTGACCATTCGTCTTATTCAAAAAATTATTATAAATATATGAAAAGATAAGTCAAACTTAAAATTAATTTAATGATAAAGTAGGTCATAAATAAAATAAAAGATATTTGTATAATTTTTGAATAAGACGAATGGTCGGTAGTACTTCTTATGACAGAAGTTCTAGGTATCAACACTCAAAATGTGGGTTATTTTAGTTTTGTACTATGCTTCAACTTTGATAGAATTCAGATTTTAGAAGAATGTTTATTTTAGTTTTGTATACTATGCTTCAACTTTGATAGAGTTTAGAAGAACGCATCAACATCTACAATGTCAAATAGTTTAGTTAAATCCACTTTATTTATGTTTTGTACTTATTTCGTATTTAGACGTTGATATGTTTTTTCTATAAATTTGTTCAAATTAAAAAAAGGACAAAATCAAAACAACCTCTGCACATAGGAGTGAACATGTGCGTGCGTCATGTGTGTGAGTGGCTGCGCGTGTTTTGTTAGAAAACTTCATGTGGTTTAAATGCTATTGGCTTGTCGATTATCGTAGTCTCCTAATTTATGAAAAATAACTAAATTGACTTACAATTGTCCTTTTATTTTGTGTGTCCAAAACTTTAGCATTACTTTAGAGAAGTTGTAAATGCTATCACGTACTACAAACTCAAATGCTATTCATATCTAGCAAGGGAAAGAAAGTGAAGTTGGATTAAACAAGTTGTTGGAACTTTTCAGATCTCAAAGCATACGCATTGAGCCAAGATATTTCCCATATTCGATTTCAATCTCTTCAACTCATTTTTGTGGAACAAACAATCCCTTCAACTCTAAGAAGAAGAAGAAGAAAACACCTAGAGTCTAGAGGCATACCGTACCACTCTCGTCTCGTGCTCTCTCGAATTTATATCGATGGCAAGTCTTTTGAGGTAGAGCGATGCACAAATCAATAAAGAGCAGCTCAGTTTTACTTAAAAACACACTTCTAAACGCCTGTATTTACCTTCTAGCTGGCGCTGTTTTCTCCTGTACCTGCGTGCGGAGGCTGGACAGAACACGTGAAAAGTTGAAGGGGGGACAAGGAAAAATCTCACACCCGTGGCATGACTAGTAACGACAGGTATGGGCCCGGTTCGTCTTATTGTGGGCCCGGCGCACGCTCGTTGATGAAAGGAGCCGATCTCAGAGAAGAGAGAGCGTCCCGCATTTCAAACTGGGCTCCATAAAGTCTGTCGCCTGTAGCCTGTAGGATAAGCAGAACTGCAGAAGAGACGAGAGAGAGAGAGAGAGAGATGGGTTCTCAAGCGCCGCTCCGTTCTCTAGCGCTCGCCTGCTTCGTCTTCCTGTGCTCATCCTTCTGGGCGGCAAATGGGATGTACGGTAGGGTTGGGGTGGCGGCGGCGTTGGAGGGGGAGAGCAGGAGGATGCGGCTGCACACCGACGGGAGCCGCGGCGACGCGCACGCGTGGCCTGGGTACCTCTACACCCGAGCAGTTGGGAGATGCACACCCCAGTAAGCAACTCTGCATACTACTCCAAATCCCATTCTTGAATCAAATGTAGTGCCTTTCTCATGCGGATGTTAAGTGGATTCGATTTTTAGTAGCTTATTTCAGCAACTTTCGATGGTCATTATGCCAGTGTGTTACTGTTCAGTTAAACATTGAATCTGTTCTAAAGATGGAAATAGATAAGAAACTGAATCTCAGGATGTTCATGCGTATAAATCTTCCAGTGCTGAGCTGCTGGCCGAGGAAGTGGACGGTTTCAGGTTAGATGCCTTCAGAGCATACAGTACATTGTAGGAACTGAAGGCTTCTTACCTTACCCAACTGAAATTTTGGGAATGTGAAAGTAAGAAAAATGGTAGCCTTTTTGGTTGGTTGGATAATGCCAAGAGCCCAAGATCAAGACGTGTCCCAAAAATTTAACCATTTTTCAGGCTTACTGCCTATGCAAAGTGACCGCTTCTGGCAGGGAATGTGTAGATCTAAAAAATAGTTGTTGTTTCAGCCTAAAAATGTCAGCCAAAAGCACATAAGATTGCTGGGCACTCTTTGCGTGGCCACTACCTCAAATGTCCTTTCTTGAAATCCCTTGTCGTACACTCCATTCCAAGCTAAGTTCTTGAGTGGATGATTCCATGAAATTGGGCCTGGTAAGTTGTACAGCACTTGCAACATGGGGTACGTTTTGAGTTTTGAACAAGAATTTAGTGTGCTGTCCTGTACTCCTGTTTGGTAGAGAGCACCTGATCCAACCGGACAATAAACAGCTCCTGGCTTAGAACTGCTGTGATAACGTATTCCTGTGGTAATCATGCCACTCCGTAAGGGTGTACCTGTAAGTGGCCCCTTTTTGCTTCTTCTGAGTTGGCTATTGTGAATGCACAGCCATCATAAACGGCTCCTGGCTTAGTCTCATGACATCAGGACCATTCACATTGGTTTCATTAATTACACGAATCTATGAACATTTCGTTAGTCTCAAGCTTTGGTTGTTGAGGCTATCCTGTTGTGGGGCGTCTTGTTATGAATATAAGTGTTGTGACCTTGTGGGGCGTTCTCTGCAATAGATGCAGTGCTATCATAGCCTCTGTGTGATTCAATTCTGTGGATCACAATTAGTCAGTTCTCAGTGAAAAGTTAGAACAATGGCTAAAAATTTCCTGCAGGTGCAGTTTGGTAAAAAAAAATAAAAATTCTTGAGTAATTTGAAGAAATTGATCATAGTTATAACCTTATGGTTACTGCCAACCTGCTAATTGCTAAATACTATAATAGGAGACTGGGAGTTCTAGTGTCCAATTTTTTTTGTGGAGCTTTTAAAATCAAACAATATTTGGGAGCATGTTCCGTTTCTTTTATCAACAGGTATCCTCTTTCTGTATGGAACACTACTTCACTTTGAAATTTTGCCTCAAATAACATTTCGCCGTGAGTGGCTGCCAAACACTCTTAAGCATTTGTAAAGGTTGTCGTTGATGTTCTTGCCTCTTAACTCAAGCAGTCAAGCAATACATAGATTTGTGTTTTACCATGTCAAAAGATCATGAGGTTCCACAGTGCACTCCTTATTTATGAAGGAAACATTTTAAGGAAGAGGGATAAAATCTGTAGTACATTATCAACATTGCATTGTAAGGTTCCTAGCCAACTTTTGCCCAACTAGTCAGGAAACAGTAACAAATAATCTCATATTGTGCAAGTACTCTGCAGATTCTGGAGCAGTGGAGCTGAGCCGTGGCCAAACATCGTGCCTCAGGAAGCAGCTGTGTCAAAGGTCTTTGGCTCCAGGTCCGTTGAGAAGTACGGACCACGCCTCACCCTGCTGGAAGCTACCATGAGAACCGACGACATTGGTGGCAGTGCCTTTGTGAAGCTTGTGAAGCAAGGAAGCGCTGCTCTCCTCAATGCCTACACGAGGAGAGGTTTCCCTTTTGATTCTTGGGAGGTGAAGGCCTTGCTGTTAGAGGCGCTAGTGTCTGAAGAGGCTGCCGCTGTCCAGGCAGAGCGATTTGAGCAGGCGAACGAGTCCTGCGTTTGATGGATGAAATGATGATGATGATGCTGGAGCTTCTGTCCCTGCTTGGAAGCTGTATCAGAAGGGCGATGGTTTATTGTGTTTGTAGGTCACCATTTCTGTGACTTTGGGTGTTGAGGTCTCCTGAAGCAGGGTCCTCTTTTCGTTGGCATGTTTCTCTAGATGCGTTTGGGGGTAATGGTGTTGGTGTTTATGTGCACTGATGTGTAGGCCTTAATGTGTCCATTGTGCTTTTAGTATTGAAACGTTAATGGGAATTATGTATTGTCGCACCTTTGTGCTATCGTATTCCTGATGCAACCCGATACTAACTCAGCTTGTCATGGAACTGAAAAATCTTGTTACGAACAAGGAGAAAAACTGACAAGTGTACTGTAAATACTACCGTGCTCCGAACTCCTGATTGATACGTTAACCCCATGTCCCCATTGAAGGTGAACCTCGCTGGTTAACAATGAAAGCTAATTGATCACAATGTGCTAAGCGAGGAAAGAGGCACCATCTAAAATTAATCACAATATGTCACCGATACAAGCGAAGAACCAATCCTATCTGAGCAGCAGTTCACCCAAATTCCTCTCTTCAGAGGGAAGACGCATCATCTTTCCTAGCCTTCACTGATCTTGTAGCAGCTTCTCCAGCATCTATGATGTCCGACGTCTCATGCTCCTTACGCTTCTTCATCAAGGCGCTTGTATTATCAACTTTTTTGCTTCCAAGCTGCTCCCTATCTCCTTCCAATGCTCCTGCCGCAACACTTGCTGAACGACAAAAGATGACAATGTCAAGGACTTCAGATTCACTCGGATTTTTATTATTAGCAAGGCCAGATAGTAAAGATAGCACATATTACAACAATGGAGCAGCTAGTGTTTCAGCTTTTCAGTACTACAAAACAAAGTTTGATACAGAATACAAAGCAGTGACATGGTGAAAGCAGTGGCACAGCCATCTTACCTTGTATTGTTGCTTCAGTTTGCACTTCAGATATCATAGAGTCAGTGGTTCCCTTGCTGGAAATCCCTGTGGTTAAAAGCAATGGTTATCGACATGTGTACAAGGGAATCAAGAATCATAAGTTACACAGCTCTTCATAGGAAGTGCACTAAATAACGCAACACCGATTAAATGAGTGTCTTAAAAGAAAGAAAGATGGACCTGTAAGGCTTCTGTTTATCTCCTCTCTGCACAAGCCAATGAATTAACATAATTTCAAAATGTAGAAGCAGAAAGTGGTACAACAAAACGAGAATTAACATAAACGTTACCATTACATACCTCTTCTCATCAAAGAAAGAAGCAACATCACACGCTTTTTGTTTGGCTTCCTTCTTGTAAGGCCTTAGACTTGGCCTCACCCTGTTAAGCACAGTATAAAGACGGAAACATGGTTGTTATATTATTAGATTTCACAAAGTAAATGATTATATTGTTCGTCAGACAATATAGAACCAACCCGGAGAGGTTGATTTGCCAGCGCTTTGGGGTGTAGTGTTGTGGCAGACGGAGCTTCCCTTCAAGCTCAGGGCATTGTAGGGCCAAATCCTCTAGCCTTTTTGCAGCTAATTGCCAAAACTGAACCCAAGATTGGTAATCCCTACAATATGCACAGAGTGATAATGGTTTTGGTCAGATTGTCTAGACAAAGTGGCAGGTTGACAAAAAGTATTATGAGATCACAAAGTGGTCTTCTAAATATCACTCTCGGTTTCAGAGCAGTGGGATCCAGGTATTCTAAATCTTATTATCTTGATTTCGCAGGCAGGAAATGCTATAATTACAAATTTCATCATTCAATTTTACAAGCAGTTATTGGCATTGGTATTATACTTGCACAGTGCAAGACTATATGTTCAGCAGAATGAACTTTTTACTAGTCTACTGGAGGGCAGGGGACCAATGGGAGAATATAGGATGATAGAACTGGAAACTACTTCTTCAAGCTCACTTTGATTGCGTCATTCTTAATTGGTCCTAGTAATTCGTATAAAACACTATGGAAGCAGTTGTCTACTGATTACACTACTCACTGATGACTTAAGATCTAAAATTCAAAAATCATTCACTTGGGAAGGGAAGCCAGGAGAGGTACAAAAGCGTGAAGCAGAAGCAGAGCAAGTCATCATCTACTCCGTACCTCCTGACTGCAACTCTACCCCCTGCTCCTCTTGCTAGCCGTCCCTATTCATGCTACTCTCTATCAAAATCTCTTCAATTCTACCTCAAATACTTGTATCATACAGTATACTTCTAGGGGCAAAACACAGTTTTTGTAGTGGAAATAAAGTAGTGACAAATCGATCACGTTGAATCGACGACTGAACTGAATGTCTTGCAGCAGAGAGCAGACAAACAGAGGAATCGCGTACTACCTGGGTCCGCGCCGTAGGACGTCGTGGTAGAAGGCGCGTAAAGAGGCGATGTCGGGATTGGCTTTGGCGGCGGCGTCATCGAGGAGCGGGTACATCTTGCGGACGCCCTCCGCGTGGGTGCCGCCGGCAGCGATCTTGGAGAGTACGCGGTAGATGTGGATGCGGTGCAAGAAGGTGATTGCCTGAGTAGACCGCTGGTCCGGGTCGTCGGACGGGAAGAACCAAGCGACGTAGGAGGTGAGCTCATCCCAGCGTGCGGACGTGGCGAGGAAGCGGAGGTGGAACAGGTCGAAGGAAACCGTGGTCTCCCTCTCCAGCCTGCAACGCAACGCAATGTCAAACCCAATCCACCATTTCCGTTCGTTCAGGGTAGGGATGAAATAGATAGAGCCGATCCACCCCTTCCCAAGAGCAAGAAATTAAGCAGGAATTGAAATTGAAGATTGGGGGAGGGGGAACTGATGACGAGGAAGAGGAGGAGAAGATTTTCCCGTACTGGTGGGCGGCGCCTTCGAGGTAGTGGCGCTTGAGGAAGCAGAGGATGCGGCGAGCGCAGAGCCTCTTGGTGAAGGAGGCATACTGGTCGGAGGAGTTGCGCATCAACATGGTCGATGCCGAGTCGACGAGGAGGCTGGATCTCCCGTGTCCCGTCCCTTCCCTTCCTTGTGCTCGGCCGTTGCGCTTCCTGCTCCGCTGCCCAGCCTATATAGCATATCATGTGGGCCCCACCCGGATGCGTGGCACAAGGATGGGTATGCCTCGACCACTTCGGTTCTTTTGGTAGACGAAAGTGCCCTTCCCTATCCAGGATTGTTACCACTGATTACTAAAAACAACCGTACTGCTACAAATAGGGCCCTTGTGAGAGGAAAAAAAATCGGAGAGTCAACAAAAATTTTTAAACATTACAGTAGATGTTGATATCTACTACAATGTTAACATTGTAATTATTGTTTCTGTATATTCTGCTGTAGATGTTGAATTATACACGAGCTTCATGTTTTTCCATCCTATAGTCGATGACATAGTCACTTTATATCTATTTTTAAACATTACAATATTTAATTTTTAAGGTTGCGACAAAGCCTTTGGATGCTAGCAGTTCCGTAAGTACAAAGGGGATCGAGGAATTTTTCATTGGAGCAAGTGAATGCAAACCGGTTTTTAGCTTCCCCAAAACATCTAGAGTTATGTAACTGGCACGTCTCATGAATCTAGCTACTACTTTTTCCTTGTGCGAATATGAATCTACTACTTAGTAAATTTGTGCAATCTCGTGTATGTACATTTCAACGATAACGTAACAGGAAGGGTTGAGCAATGAGCTCGAGTGGTTGGGCTTGTTGGCTGTCCCATGAGGATTTGTATGGTTTCTTAGTGATTTGTTCAAAGTGACACCAAATGAACATTTAGATTTTTCTTGTTCTTATGTTTTAAAAAAAGAATAGAAAGCCATACCTCAAGCATATCACCATTTGTTGTCATGTGATAGCAGCATCACCCTTACCCTTCTACCAGTCGTATCACCACATGGATGAAGAAATCCACCCATCGAACATCAGTGTCTCATAACTCACTACGATTGAGATGGGGACAGTGAAAACTAAACCAAAAGAAGAAAGTTGGGATAAAACCACACTCTCACCCACCCACCCACCCCTCTATTTGAGATTAAAGTAGAAAGGGAATCCAACATGTTTTTTATATTTCACTTGAAATAATTTTAAGCCCAATTAAAATTGCTTCCGATCTGTAGTGTTGAGTTGCAAGTTGTTTTTTTATTCATTCAACTAGAAATTAAAAGAGCTCGCAAGTGAAGAAAAAGCACAACCTTTAAATTTTCTCATGAGTTTTAGATGTGGATAGTATCATATGGTAGTTGAAGATTCCATTCCTTGGCCAAGGACACACGTAAAATGAAAGTGACTATGAATTTGTTTTTTAAAAAGATAGAAAATCAAATATGAGTCAAATATTACGGAGCCTAACATTTTGAAGATGGTTCTATCGGTTTGGGAAAGATGCATGCAAGTAGTAGAAAAGAAAAATGAAACAAAGCTACGTTGCTACTCCATCTATGACGGTACGTGACGTTTTGGGCACTGAGAGACTACAAAATACACCAGTCACGAGTTTGTGACATTTTGGACACTGAGAGACTATAAAACACAGTTTTTGACTAATAATCTATGTTACAAGATATTTATAAATTATAATACTGCTCATAACATTTGATTAAAGGCTTACACATAAAAGAATAATGCACACAACCGATCTACATATGAAATGGTTGATTGCAAGGTATAAAAAGCACCAGTTATTTATCAATGGAAGGGGTAGTTATTAATATTACTATACTAGGAAATATCAAGCGTGCTTCGTTCAAAAAGCTACGAATTCAAATTCGAACTCGAAATGCTTCAGGCTGGTGCTGGCTGGGTTGACCAAATAAAGCAATGAAGAAATTAAAGTGGAGGGTTATCTCATCTCCATGACATGCATGCAAGGACGGGGTGGTTTGGAACCATCGTCGCTCGGCGCGGGCTACCAATTGATGTACCCCTTTGTCCGCTGACCGTGGGCCACAAAGCAGCGGAGCCCATATATCAGTGCCAGCACTCGGCTTCACGGCTTGACGGCTACGAAAACCAACAGCTTCCCTCCTCCGCCTTTCTTCTTTGTGTCAGGCCACACAGGCTACGCTGGTTGGCTGGCTGCCAGGCTCCAGCGACAAGAACCCAACAGAAACTGGCTTGTGCCATACTACCATGTAGTACGTGTGAACGCATTAGCTGCAGAGACCGACCGGTGGGCCCGACGACCCAATCTGCCGGTGAGACGCAGTGCGGGTTTCTTTTCGGGTACAAGGCCGGCGCGCCGCGCGCGGGGCAGGACATTGTTTATTCGCCAGGGGAGGGAAACTCTCTCTTCCCATTGCCATTGCACCACCACCAGACCACGCACGCCCCGGCTGGCCGCTGCTACAGTACCGGAGCGGACGGCCGGATCGGAGATGGCAGACCGGGCCGGGACCTCCTCGTCGGCGGCTGCTGGCGCCGGTCGTTCCGCCCACTCTCCCAGGTACGCACGCACGCGCGGCCCGGACGCTGCTGCTCGCCTGCTCGTCACATCTATCCGGCTCCGGCCATCCCATTCCCATCTCGCACTGAGTTGAATTCTCGCATTGGTTTCTTGTTGCGTGCGCCTATGCCCGGATCCGGTCCTTTTAGATAAATCGCAAGAAAATTGTACGTGCCGGTGGCTCTCGATCTATTGGGTGCATCAGGAAGTTTTGCTCTCGGTTGCGCATGCAGCAAGTTTTTGTGGTGATGCTACTACTACACCTGATCGAACTGGGAGTGATGTGACTATGAGTAGTTGCTTCTATATGTTATCCTACAGAAACATAGGGATCTGGATTCTGGAGAGCTGGTTGTGTTTCACACTTTCACCGCTGTACGTTTTTCTTCTACTACTAGCTAGTATCATTATCTACATGCTTTTGGGTGACGACATAGAAGATATTCGTGCAACTGAGTAACACTATGGTTTGGTATCTTCTCGTTTATGTTATACTGCTACGGCACAGTCCCGGCCCTTATCTCTGTTCCGATCTAATGGTTTGTGCTCTGCTGATGAGTGTGCTTAATTGGAATTATTGGCTTGCATTGGTGATGCCGCTGTCCCTTTTTAATTTATCTCTGTTTCGATCTAATGGTTTGTGCTCTGCTGATGAGTGTGCTTAATTGATACTGTTGGCTTGGTGATGCTGTCCCTTTTGTGTATCGGTGAATTCATGAAATTATTACCTCAACAGTTGAGATGTGTTGCATCTGATTGTGTTATACCCTAGTAGAATTGTTTCAGAATTATGCTTCTTGAGGCCTGTTGGAGGTGAAAGATTATGGAGTAACTATGGTTGCCTAACCCGGCTCACCATAGGTTGCATGTTTATATATTGAACAAGAATTACAGATATAGATAGTTCTAAACTAGGACTCCTAACTTGAATTCTATTCTATCTATAGAAAGTTACAGGAGTCCATCTATCCATGAAACATGTTCGGTTACAGGAGTCCTAATGTAACACATTTACAATCTCTAACATGAAAGATTATGGAGTAACTATGGTTGCCTAACCCGGCTCACCATAGGTTGCATGTTTATATATTGAACAAGAATTACAGATATAGATAGTTCTAAACTAGGACTCCTAACTTGAATTCTATTCTATCTATAGAAAGTTACAGGAGTCCATCTATCCATGAAACATGTTCGGTTACAGGAGTCCTAATGTAACACATTTACAATCTCTAACACCCCCGCTCAATCTAAACTTTCCTAACCACCTTGAAGTTTGAGATTGCGAATAAATGTATTCATCTTTGCAACCGGTAAGGCTTTTGTAAATCCATCCGCCACCTGATCTCCAGAAGAGATGAACCGAACGTGTAGTTGTTTTCTCATAACTCTTTCACGCACAAAGTGAAAATCAATTTCAATATGCTTTGCTCTAGCATGAAATATGGGATTAGCTGATAAGTAAGTTGCACCAAGATTATCACACCAAAGAACTGAGGTGCGATGCACTTTAACCCCAAGTTCGATCAACAGTTGCTCAAGCCATATTATTTCTGCAGTGGCATTAGCCATCGCTTTATATTCTGCTTCTGTACTAGATCTTGAAACAGTTGGCTGTTTTCTAGCACTCCATGATATAAGATTACTTCCATAAAATATTGCGAAAGCCTCCAGTAGAACGCCTATCATCTGTATCACCTGCCCAATCTGCATCTGAGAAGGCACTGATGAATGACAGTCGATACCTTTTGAATATGCATCCTGAGTCCAATGGTGTGTTGTACATATCTAAGTATTCTTTTAACTGCAGTCCAATGAACTGAGGTCGGTGCATGAAGAAATTGGCAAACTCTGTTGACAGCAAAGGATAAATCTGGTCGTGTATTTGTTAAATACTGAAGAGCACCAACTATGCTTCTGTAGCGAGTAGCATCTTCTGGACTAAGAGGAACACCATCATAGCTCGACAGCTTCTCAGAGGCAGATAAAGGAGTCGTGTAGGGTTTGCAGCCGAGCATTCCAACACGCTTCAACAAGTCTTGTGCATACTTAGCTTGAGATAGAGTTATGCCATCTAACTCTTCTTTAACTTCTATACCCAAGAAGTAGTGTAACTTGCCAAGATCCTTTAATGCAAAGTCTTCTTTTAAATGAGCAAGAAGAGTTGTCACCGCTGCAGGTGATGAGCTTGTAACGATAATATCATCAACATAGATAAGCATATAAATAGTTATACCACCCCTATGATATATAAAAAAAGACATGTCTGATTTTGACGGCACAAAACCTAGAGTGATTAATTTGGAACTTAACCTGGAGTACCACGCCCTGGGCGCCTGCTTCAGCCCATAGATAGCCTTGTCCAACTTACATATATATCCTGGTGTTTTAGTGTCCTCAAAACCCGGAGGCTGCTTCATATAAACTTCCTCTTCCAGAACACCATGCAAGAACGCATTCTGCACATCAAGTTGTCTGAGGCACCATCCACTTGACACTGCAATAGAGAGTACCAATCTAATTGTAGCTATCTTGACAACTGGGCTGAAAGTGTCTTCATAGTCGATGCCATAGCGTTGCTTGAATCCCTTGGCAACTAATCGAGCTTTGTATCTATCAATACTTCCATCGGCTTTTCGTTTGATTTTGAAAACCCATTTGCAATCAATAATATTCTGTCCAGTTTTTCTTGGAACGAGATGCCAAGTTTTATTCTTAGCTAGAGCTTGAAATTCCACTTCCATTGCATCACGCCACTTTGGATCTGAGATAGCTTCATCAACGGAATTAGGTTCACCAGTAGCACTAAACATGCCATATCGAATCATACCATCATATAGCTTCTTTGGTTTGATAATACCGCTTTGCAACCGTGTTTGGTGACGCGGAGGATCAGGAGGATCAGGAGCGGCTGCTGGAGAATCAAATGTTGTAGAAGATCCGGGTGGCACAAATTCATGTGCACCTGATGCTGTAGCATGCAGCGGTGTCACAGGTGAAGATTCCTCATGCGCATGCAATGTTCCAGGTGGAGACGACTCAGGCTCATGGCGCATGCAATGTTCCAGGTGGAGACTCAGGCACCACCACATTACCCCCACCTATCGCCGCACTGTTTTCCTCTGGCACAGCAACAGTGGTCGGCAGCGATACTGATGTTCCCCCAGGCGGTGTAGTAGGCAAAACAGCACCATTCGTCGAGCTGGAAGGAGACAGCGTTTCCACATGTGAGCTGCAGTCTGGGCGATGTGCACAATTTTGTGCCGGTAGCGCTGGGAGCATAGGCATGGGACCTGCAATTTTCTCAGGAGATTCACTAGAAACAGCAGGTACGTTAGTAGTATTAGTAATATCAGATGCAGTGCAGTCATCATCCCCTGGATTTCGAAGGGAAGAAGGCAGTAGAACAATTTCTTTTCTAAGAGAGGCACCGGCGTTAGGATGGAGCTTTGAGAAGGGAAACACGGCTTCATCAAAAATGACATCACGGGAAATATAAATGCGTCCGGTGGAGATGTCAAGGCACTTGAAACCTTTGTGCATGGAACTATAGCCAAGAAAAGCACATTGGGTGGATCGAAAAGATAACTTCCTGGAATTATATGGCCGCAGATTGGGCCAACAAGCACAACCAAAAACACGGAGATTGTTATAATCGGGTGCATCATGAAAAAGACGAGTACTAGGAATTTCAAAATCAATAACCTTGCTGGGAAGAATATTAATGAGATAGGTGGCTGTAAGGAAAGCTTGATCCCAAAATTTTAAAGGCATGGAAGCATGAGCAAGGAGAGCTAAACCAACTTCAACAATATGTCTATGTTTGCGTTCAGCAGCACCATTTTGTTGATGAGCATGAGGACAGGACACACGGTGTGTGATCCCAATTTTCTTGAAGAAAGAATTTAATTTTTCATACTCGCCTCCCCAATCCGATTGAACACAAAGAATCTTCTTAGAGAACTGTCTTTCTACTAAGTTTTGAAAATCTTGGAAAACTCGAAAGACATCAGATTTATGTTTCAACAAATATATCCAGGTGTATTTGCTATAGTCGTCAATGAAGCTAACATAATAGCTATAACTCCCAACAGAGATGGGTGCAGGCCCCCACACATCAGAATAAATCAGATCAAGAGGAGCACTAGAAATTTTATTAGAAACAGAATAAGGTAGTTGATGGCTCTTGGCCCTTTGACACGAATCACAAATTGACTCAGCATTCTTGGAACTAGCACACGGCAATTTATTTGAGCTAAGGATCTTCTGAACTATGGGAGTAGCAGGATGACCTAGACGACTATGCCATAACGATGTAGAAGGGACATGGACTCCAAAAACTTCATGCTTTGACGCTATTTTCTCCTCCGATGGAGTGAGAGGATATAGGCCACCTTTGCATCTACCGTGATGTAAAATCCTCTTCGTTTCCTGATCCTTAACGAGAAAGAAATCAGGGTGAAATTCAAGGAAAGCATTGTTATCTTTGGCAAGTTTATGAACTGAAACAAGGCTTTTGGCAGAAGAGGGCACATGAAGAATATTGTTCAAATAAAGTTTACTGGAAGGGGTATGAAAAACTGTATGCCCAATATTACTAATACTCATACCTTTGCCGCTGGCGTTATGAACTTGTTCATTGCCACTATATTTATCACGGACGGTCATCTTGTCAAGTTCGCTGGTGATATGGTTAGTGGCCCCGCTGTCCGCATACCAATTTGTATCAACACCATAAGCTCCTGCTGGTCGCCCACGGTACTGATTGTCTTCCTCATAGCGAAAATAACATTGATTTGCTTCATGATTTGTCTTCTTGCAGATTTGACAGGGCGCCTTTTTTGTGACTTGCGAGCTATTGCCTTGATTATTGTTGGTGTAACTCTGATTGTTGTTGCTGTTCTGTCCATTGCGCGATGAATTGAACCGGCCTCCACCACGTCGACCACCAGAACGGCCACGGTTGCCACGACCGCGGGATGCCATGTTAGCTGAAGACTGGAACTGATCGGTCCCTTGATACATCTCGAGCCGAAGATCGTACTCCATGAGTAGAGAATATAATTCAGAGAGTGAAAGATCTCCTGATCGGCCCATCATAGAAGAAACAAAAGGGTGATAATCAAAGTCTAAACCATTAAGTAGATGAGCAACCACCTCATCATCCCCGATGGTGACGCCAGCTGACGCGAGCTCATCCTTGATGTTCTGCATCTTGTTGAAATAGGCTGTCGTAGTGAGGCTACCCTTCTTGGTGGTGGCCAATTGCATGCGCAGGTTTGTAACCCGCGCTCTTGATTGTGCTGCAAACATAGCCCCTAGCGCCTTCCATGCCTGCGCAGAGGTTGTTGCAGTCGTGATCCCGGCGAGGACCTCCTTGGAGACCGAATTCACCAGGTAGCTGAGTAGCTGCTGATCTTTTTTTACCCATGAGTCATGCTCTGGGTTGGGAATCTCCTTCTTCTTGCCGTCGACTTCAGCTTCAAGGACTTGTCGCGGCTCGGGGATGGTTCCATCCAGAAAACCAAGCGCCTTGGCGCCACGGACAGCGGGCAGGAACTGCGTCTTCCATAGAACGAAGTTGTCCCGTGTCAGTTTGTCAGATACCGGATGTCCAAAAGGAGAGGACGAGTGTCCTTCGCCATGAGCGGAGGATGAAGACATCTTGTCGCGGGAGGAGCGTCACGAGCAGAGATCGCGGCCCTCTTGTCGCGAGATTTTCAGATCGCGGGGAGGAGCGTTACGAGCAGGTCGCAGCCCCCTTGTCGCGAAAATTCTAGGAAGAGGCGGCTCTGATAACCATGAAAGATTATGGAGTAACTATGGTTGCCTAACCCGGCTCACCATAGGTTGCATGTTTATATATTGAACAAGAATTACAGATATAGATAGTTCTAAACTAGGACTCCTAACTTGAATTCTATTCTATCTATAGAAAGTTACAGGAGTCCATCTATCCATGAAACATGTTCGGTTACAGGAGTCCTAATGTAACACATTTACAATCTCTAACAGGAGGACGTACTACCACAGTTGTGGATTCTGGTCGTAATTCTAACTTCTAAGTTTTTCATCACATTTGTTATTCCTCTGCTTAGACGGATTGGTTATTTAGAGAAATTGGCACTGGGTGAAAAGGGATGGGCGTGGGGATTTATTTTCCTTCCCTGCATAGCAACATGTTTTCTTGTGTAGTTCTTGATTTGATCGAATCTGCTGCCTTCCTAATTTCTATAGATGGGCATGTGGTTGTGTATCTCATTATTAGGCTTGTGCGCTTCATTCTCTGTGTTATCGATCAATCATACTTGTTACTGATTTGTAACCATGTCATATATGTGTACCCAAGGGCGCCAGCAGCTGAAGAAGTAGAAGATCTTCTGGACAGTATAATCAACACAGATGTCTCTAAGATTGTGTGAGTTAGTAGTCGATGATGTTTTCATCAGTTGTAATCATGCATTTCTGTATGTTAGTTGTCTTGATCATGCATATATCGGTGACTCTATATATATTACAATAATGCAGAACACTGATGAAATGGACGAGGCCGCCATGGCAAGTCTGGAAGCACGTCACAACCAGTTCAGGTAAAAAAAATGCTAGAATGTTAATGTAACATAACAAATGCATATACGGATGCAGCAAATATATCCAGCAAACAATGCATGCATGTAGGTCGGCCATGGAGAGGGGAGAGTTCGTTGAGTGGGTGCTGGAAACCTTGGTGGCGACAAACATGTGGCTGGACGTCGCTGAGTATCTGGGCAAGTGCGTCAGGTTCCATGCCGCCGAGTCGGTCCTGCCTGTTCCTGACGGCACTCAGCCGGAGGACGTTCACGCACAACTGTTCCTCTCGCCGCACACCATGTACGCCTTCGAGCTGGTTGCTAGCGGGGACAGAGCCGGCGCGAGGAGCCACTACAACCAGTACCTGGCGCCGCTCAGGGCATCGTGTGCCAACGGCTATGTCCGCAACCTCTTCACCAAAGTGGAGCTCACCATCAAGGGGACGCTCTACGAGTTACCGTATGTACTGCAGCAGTAGCACACCTCCAATCTCCATCTCTGATCCTAGAATACACTATAATAGTATACTGTAGTCTGTTCTGAAATCGATGTTGCTTACTTGATTTTTTCAGGAATCTGGCTGAGGCTCGTAGGCAAGCTACCGTTGAGATCAAGGACTACATCTTCCTATACTTCCCCAATCTCAAGTACGTACTCGATCGACAGCAACCGATTGGATTGGAGCACTTATATATGTATCATCTATTGCAATGTATCTATATATGGAACAACAATGACGACTAGCGAGTAACATTGTATATCTATGTGCAGGCCCAAGCTTCGGCTTCCCAGTGGGAGGGAGCCGAGCCCAATTTGGATGTTCGGCGAGCCGGTGCACAGGGAGGAGGACGGTGCACGCGGCTTCAGGTGCTTCTCCTGCCACCTGGTCGTCTGGAACTCCGGCTCCAACCACCTGAGGAACCACCTGGAAGACCGGCCTGGCACGGCCCCTTGCCCGGCGGTGGCGCAGTCTACTCTCGATCGTCTGGCGGCCATCCCTCGTCCCTAGTTTACTGACACGGCAGGCTGCCGCAAGTACCACCAAGTACAATCTCCGGACAAACACAACGAGCACATGAATCCTATGTATCTGCCTGGTGCTTTTGTTTCAAAGCTTTGCTATATATGGACCCATGGACCCCATGGTAAAGTTGCCTTTGGTTGCCACTTGCCAGTTCTAGTGTACTAGCTATATCCCTGCTTGTGCTGTAACTGTAACGTCACTTCTTCCTCCGGCCGGCACAATGGCATGCATCATAGGAGATGCTGTTTCTCCAAATTATTAATTGGTTCCTGAATACTTTCACAGCTTCGATTTTCAAAGACTCCCCCCCTCCCCTCCCCTCCCCCCCCCCCCCCCCCCCCCCCCCCCCCGCGCGTTGCTCCCCGCTCGGGCGACTCGAGGGCGACCACGCAACCCTAGCCGCCGCCGCTGACAAATCTCCCTACCCCTCACCTCGCCGTCGCTGGAGGGGGTGGCTGGGAAACCCACGCCCCCTCCCTAGGATGGTGGTGGCGGGGCCTCTCGCCTGGCCCGGCCTCGCTGCGCGTCCTGGCGGGGGACGAAGCGAGCCGGCCACGGAGGTCGGGTCCGGCCGGCGGTGCGCCGGAGCACCGACGACGCGGATCCGGCGGCGCCGGGCGTAGATCAGGCCGCCACGCCGCCGGATCTGCTGCCTCCGCGCCGCAAGCGCCGCCCTCTCCCTCCCGTCCGCCACCACAGCGCCGCCGCCCTCTCTCGCTCCTTAACCACCAAGACGCCGCCGCCATCTCCTCCACTCCGCCACCACGATGCTGCCACCTTCTTCCTTCGAGGCTCGAGTTGCAAGCAGGCGGGCACGGCCGCGGGGTCCGTGCTCGGCAAACCCTAGCCGTCGCAGCCTGCGCTGCCCACTCCGACCGTCCCGTCGCCTAGCTGCCTCCGGTGCCGAGTACTCGCCTACCCGGTGAAGCTCTGGTCCCTCCCCTTCCCCCTCCCCTCTCCCCCTTTTCCCCTACTTTTCCATGGTCTTTTCGCCCAATCGGGGGTGCTATGCAGGTCTCTGACCGTGTTGCGGTGAGCAGCGACGGACCAGTTCCGTTTGTTGCTAGCTGCTTCTCAGTGTTGGGTAGGTTCGGTGCACAGCGAAAGCTCTTGGACTGCTGTCAGTTCGCCGGCGGCGACGCCCTTGGGCGCCGCTTCCCTCCTTGGAGGCGCCGGCATTGTGCAATCCCCCTCTCTGACGCCTGCAGTTCAATCCGCGCTCTCTTCCTCCTTCTTTATCTGTCCATGTCTTTGCTCCACCTGCTCTGATTGCGACAGTCAGGATCTAGCGAACTAAGTTTTCGTGCTCTTACTTCATCTTCACCCTATCTGCATGGTTGATGGTAGCTGCATTCTTTGGCGTCCTTCCCTCTTTGGGGTTTCCTTTCCCATAGAGCGTTGGGAGCTAGACCTTTTTGCAAATTGAAAAGCCAGCCCTGTCCTGGCTTGATGCGGGCAGCTCGTCTGGGGCACCATGGTGGACTCAGTGGAGCGCGGCAACTGGCTGCAGACTGATAAATCTTGGTGTCTCTTCACGACCGTCAGAAGATGGGTTGTTTTTGTGTTCGAACAAGTGTTGGCATTTATGATATTTTCTTCTATCTGAAGCCGGGTTAGCGAGAACAGGGGCTCGTTCTTTTCAAGATGTTACTCCCCCTTCAATCCTCACCTCTCCCCGGAGGGCATTGGAGGGCATCAAGAAGGGTGGCGACCAGACGGCCAGGGTGGGTATTTACCCTGCCTTTGTTAGATGACGATAGAAGTTGAAGCTCATGAATGGCCCGTGCAAGTTTCGGCAAGTATGGCGCATGGAGATTGGGCAAGCAGGTGATCGGTTGTATACTCTCAGAGTGACTCTCAGAGATGTGCTAGACTTTCTTTCTATGCTGTTGTGTAATTTTTTCTTTTCGGCCTTGCCGACCTCATGTTTTTCTCCTCGGTTTCCGAGATGATCCGTGTAAGTTCTTGGAACTGCCCCTGCTCAGGGTCTTTTGATCAATGAAAGTAGGTGGGGATCTCTCCCCCCGAATTTGTTCAAAAAAACTTTCACAGCTTCATGGCGTGGCACTGTTTTTGACACTGGCCACCGTACCACAGATGAATCATGAATGCTTTGCAATGCGTGCTTAGTGACCTGCAGGAAATACGTACACGATGACTGACAAAACTTACCAAATCAGCCAAACACACTACGTACGTACAACCATTGTTTGCTGATTTTTGCTCGACACGCACGGTCAACACATAAAAGGAAGGACGAAGGACTGTTGTAATTGTAACCACGTTCCTTGACCTTGCTCGAGCGTGGCGGCCACCTGCCCACTGCACATCTGTGAAGGTACATCCAAGGACGGCGGAGTATGCAGCTGATCGATCAGCTGAGCTCATCATCACCACCGTCGTCGTTGGCACGCACGGGAACGGCACCGTTGCGTTGCATCACGTTGTCGCGTCCCGGGCCGTGGTGCCCGGCCGGCCGGCGTCGTCCTGCGATACCCAACGGCAGTGCACGCACGCAGATGCTCCGATTCCGATCCCCGATCGCTGGTGCACCGGATTGCGCTGACGGTATGGTAGCCGACTTGCCAAGACGACACGGAGAGAGTCCGAGACTGCGCCAACCGGTCAACTGTGCCGTGTCGCGGACACCGACTATTTTTTTAGGCCCAGGTTTGCAGACTTGGAGTTGGGCCCTGCTGGTTTGCGCTCGCCCGCAGGGGGGCCGCGGTGCGCTCGCATTGGCCGCCAAAAACCGGCGGCCCCCACGTGCTCTCCTATATAAAAAAAGATGTATAAAATTCATCAAAAAAATTTTGTAGCAAAATTTTGTCACACAAACATTTGCTTGCTTGTGACAAAATTCTTCAGAATTTTTTGCAACAAAATTTTGTCAACAAACTTTTGCTTGCGACAAAATTTTTCAGCGTCAAAATTTTGTCAACAAACTTTTGCTTGTGACAAAATTTTTCAGCATCAAAATTTTTGCAACAAAATTTTGTCGACAAACTTTTGCTTGTGACAAAAAACTTTAGCGCCAAAATTTATGCAACAAAACTTGTGACAAAAATTTTCAGCGCCAAAATTTTTACAACAAAATTTTGTTCAACCAACTTTTATTAGGTCCCACCAACACTCAGGGATGGAGGAGTCCTCGCGCGCGGGGGGTGGGGGAGCGAGCGCACGGATTTGCTATCTGCCGCATACGCGGCAGTCCGCCGCATACCCCAGCGCTTCAGGAGACAGAAAAGGCAGGCACGCTTTCGTTGCTGGGCCCCGGAGCAGCATGCACTCGATCCACGCGCTTCCATCTGCTGCTGGTAGCTCCCGTGCATACGCATGCAGGACCCAGGCACGTGATCAGTTTAGCTTGTAGGCCAACCCACAACGTGCAAAGAAAGGTTTGGTTTTCTTCCTTTTATTTTTTTATTTCTTCTGTTTACTTTTTTTGTTATTTAATTTTTTATTCTTTTTTTCTTAATTTTTTTTTCAGATTTTCGAAGGTGTACTTGTATATGTTATTTTCCTCTTTGTTAATTTTGTTCTCCTATTTATTTTATTTTATTTTTTCTCATGTTTATTTTTTCTTTCATCTTTTTATTTTACATGTTTAGTTTCAAATTTACTCCCACACACTGATTCTTTTTCTTATTTTCAAGATTATCCGAGTAGTATAATTTGTTTCAAATGTACATGCGTTATATAATTTATTCCAAGTGTATAATATTTTGTTCCTTCTGTATATATATTTTGTTCCTCTTATATGTATTTTTTGTTCCACATGTTAAGATTTTTTGTTCCTTTTATACAACTTTTTGTTCCTTTCATATGATATTTTGTTCCGCAAGATCGGATGATTTTGTTCCACTTTAACTTCTATATGATAATATTCTGTTTTACTAGATGATTTGTTCCACATGTTAAAAATTATGTTCACTCTATACGATATTTTTGTTCCACAAGGTTACATGATTTGTTCCTTTTTTGTTAGAAAAATATTTTATATTTTTAATTCAAAACATAGTCAAGTATGGTCTAATTTTGAAGATCTCATCATAAAAAATATAGTGGTGCAGTCAGAATAATATTTGGATACCCAATTTGTGAGATATGAATTGTTTTGTTTTGAGTTGCTCCGTTTGGATTCTTGTGGGGCCACTGACGTTGATGGATGAGACATGGCCCCTGCGGGGGTGGGAGCTCGTGGGGACGGACTCGCCCACGCGCATGCGGTGGCCCGGCCAGCGCCGCACAGCCTCCTGCCGTCTTACACTCCCGCCCCTGCGCATGCAATGCACTCCCGCCCCCCGCGCATGCAATGCTCAGAAAAAGATCTGTCTCTGATGTCTACGGCCGCGGGCCCTACAAAGAGTGGTTTTGAAAAAAATTCATATTTCATAACTTGAGTATCCAAATTAAATTCCGATTGCACCATTGTATTTCTCTTGACGAGATCTTGAAAACTAGATCACACTTATCTATATTTTGAATTAAAAATATATGGAACATTTTTTTGTAAAAGAAGGAACAATTCATCATATTTAACAAGTAGAACAAATCATCTAACCTTTTGGAACAAAAAATCATATAAGAGGACAATAACTCTTAACATGTGGACACATATCATCTAATAGAGTAGAACATTACATATAGGAGTTAAAGTCTCAACTTACCGAACAAAAATATCGTATAGAAAAAACATAAATTTTAATAAATGGATGAACAAATCATCTAGACTCATAGAACTAACAAATTGTACAGGAGGAACAAAATTTTCAAACACGTGGAACAAATAATCCAAATTCGAGTAAGAAAAAAGGAACAAAAGCCATTGTATGTGGAACAAAATTTTAAAAACCTAGAACAAACTATTCAAACTTGAGGAACAAGATAATGCACGAAAAGAACAAAAATTTAAACAACAAAACAAATATCCACTCGAAGAAAAAATGATAACAAGAGAAATAAAAAACATGAATACTATAGCAATGATCTAACATAAATCAAAAGAACATTTAATCAAATATGTTATGGAGATAATAAACTAAATAAAATAAACAAGCGAAACAAAAATAAAAAGAGTAAACATTATACCTATATCCCATCATGATCACCAGGCAACATCATCATGGGTCACGGCCCACCACCATGCACCCACAACCATGTATCGGCACCCGCTGACGCGCGGCTACTGCAGGCCACAGTGCGCTCGGATGTGGGTGTGCGGTGATGACGCTGGTGCCGCGTATGCGGCATCTAGCAATTCCGGAGCTGGTGGCTAGTACGTCGTTTGCGAGAAGTGATGAAACTGACAAGAGTGGGCCCGCCTTGGGGGGTGTGCGGTGATGTGCACCTTTGCCACACATGCGTTGGCGAGTTGCTCCCGCGAGCGCACGGCCCAGCCGGTGCGCTCGCCCCCAGATTTGGGATCGCGCTTGGAGTTGCGATTGAGGCGGCGGAGGGATTTTTGGTGGGCTCTCGCGTCTCGTGGGCCGCTCATTTTTATTTGGGCTGCAGTGTAATGGGCCAAAATTCGGCGCTCACTCTCCTGTCACACACACGCACGCACGGTTGCACGCAAAAGATTAACGAATGCCGCCGAAGACAGAAAGAATAAAAGAAGCTGTTTACTGGCATTCTTCTTTCTTCAAAACGTGAGTACAAATTGAAACTCAACGCCCTGACAGAAAGAATAAAAGAAGCTGTTTCGGTACGGCGCTGTCTCTAAAAACGCCTACAAAACCGGATTTTGAATGAACTTGACGAAATCACCAATATCACTGTGGTCTGGGGAGATGGAAACTAGAGAGCGTTGAGTTTCAATTTGTACACGGTAAATAACCAACTAAAATGTGCTTAGTTTCTATGTTTTGCAAAAAAAAAAATCTCGTATTTTTCACGCCGAATAAAGTTTCTCGCTATACATTTATTTGCTATTAAATCGACTCGCGAAAAAAAATTCTCTTGTTACAGAAGTCAAAGACAGACTAGATTGCTTGGCGCAACGGGCCTCCAGCCCTCCAGTCCATTGGAAAAAAAAATATTCAGAAGACCAGGAATAATGCAAGTTCGATACAGCCGCTATCATCGAACAGCTCCAGCTATAATCCATGCCAAGCTACTAGTAGCACGGAGTACTAGTACAAGCCAAGCCCCGCAGCAGCCAAAGCAAGCAAGCAGGGAATGTGCTGTGCGTGCCCGAACATGCCGGGTCTATCTTGGCACGCGCTGCCAGTTGCCGCCGCGCGCGGCCCTGTCACCGTTAGCTCCCCTGTCGTCTTCTGCTCGATCAAGCACACTGCACATATCATCATCTTCTTCTTCATTGCACGTAGCCGTCGGTCATCCATGATCCATATCAGCGACGCCCAGCTAGCACCTTTCTACAGGGCAATCAGGTCCCAGAGCACATGACGGGAGAAAACCTCTGAAAACGAACGGGCTTGCCGTTCCTTGATTCTCGTCTGAGCCGACATTTTTTTTAAAAAAATTGACGGGTCGATCATGTATTAGTGTGACACGGCGCTGCCTTTTTATGAGGGTCGTCATTGTTTTCCCCTCTCTCCCTCTATTCGTCGGTGAGTTGTTATATGTGCTAACGGAATCAAAGAATCACTAGTCTGAAGATGTGAGTGCAGAGATGCCTTCGCAAGCACGCGATGGTTACGCACAAACTGTCAGTGTCAGGATCCAGAAAGCATGATCATCTTCTCATGCGGAATGGCAGGCAGAAAATGATGTTTTAACTTGCAAAAAGGGCTTGATGTATATATGAGGACGTCCATAAGAAATGGGGGCAAATAATGCATGCATGGACACTGTATCAGCAGCGGTACTGAACATGTTAGCGTGCGATTACGAACTAGAACATTTATGTAACAAGGAAATTTCGCACCTGCTTTTGATTCGCCATGCATCATGAGTCATGACAAAAACGCCGGGACGAAGAAGTTTCAACGTCCCAAACCCTGAGGTTAGCTCCTGCTGGTGGTCATTAAAATTGTGATGCCTGACCACTGTCTGTTCTCGCCGACATAGGGCTGTGAGGCTGTCTATGTTGGAGTAGGAGTACCGAAATCGTTGTATGTTTCTGCCAACCTGTGGTGCTGCCTGAACAAATATCAAACAATGTCAAGACGGCAACAGAGAGGCGCCGCTAAAATTCAGATGCTCTACAGGACGGTAGACTTTACTTCTGATCAATAATGTCATTAGCTAGACGGTCCAATTTCGATTGCAACTTGGAAAATATTTTTTTCTTGGTAAAGTAGTGGCATTTCGTCAGGATGCTCTGAAAATTTCCAAATCTGATCTGACCGTATCTTGTACTGAAAGCTCAGCAGCTACGACCTGAAACTCCTCTAGTCAATATGGACATCGCTATCCGACATGACACCTTAGATAATATCCTATGTAATGACTAAGAGGACCTATCTATCACCATGTAATTATACAAGTTAGAAGAGGTTGAAATCAATGTTTCACGCGAGTTGCTTTGCAACTCCATTGCGATTCGTCCATTGGCGCGCTGTGTTTGTTTGACCAAGAAACATGGTGTAGCGAAGATAGATCACTAGATCAGGTGTCACGTTTTACTGCTGTATTTTGGGACAAGAATTCACTGGAAACTCCTGCAAAGATCATTTCCCTTTCCCAGTTCAGAAATTGATAATGGAACAGGGGAGCTATTATTGGTTGGATCTTGTTCATGCTTAATAGATCGACAAACATGGATGCTATTGGACCCTGTTACTGTGACTACCTGACTTGTGCGTTGGCACATGTCCATCTGTCAATCATGTTCCCAACTGTTTTCTAAAGATTTTTGAACAACTTCCTATTGTTTGCACCAAGCATTGCACTTGCTTCCAATAGATTTCCCAGAAACGAACCAAACAACATGCACACAAATAAAACAGTTGCGCGGTTCCCTGGTTAACATCAACTACAGGATTACCAGTACAACCATACCTGATATTTTATTCAGGCGACATTGCAAAGAAGTATAATAGACTTTTCAGAAAGGTTAGCATACACCATCATGACTTCAGCAAGGTTCGTCTTATGCAACGCTAAAGGCAAAAGCAGTTCCCATCGACAGAAAATATACTGGGGAAACCGACAAACTAACCAGCGCACGTCTCAAAAATTACAATTTCTGAAAAAGCAGCGGCTGCTTGCATTGGGATCACATGTTTTTGCTGGTAGGGTGTTAGTGGCACAATCATTTCATCATTTCCAACTTCCTCACCAATTATGCATACACATGTTTGATGTACTAGTGCTGTAACCACACTATACTCTCCACTCTCCAGGGGGATGACACTGACCTTTGTGATGTATTGAAAGCTTGAAACTGACTCCAACTATGGATGTGAAAATTTTCTGGTTTCCCTTCTCCAGCTTCCATGCATCTTCTATGTGTTTGGGTGTACACGATTAAGACCCTGCCACTATCCCTCGTTAACCTATTTTCTGAGCTTCTGGTGCCTGTAACACTGACACATCTTTGTTCACTATCCCAGATTACATATATATTAAGATTTTGTTCGTGGAGTTGGTCTAATCGAGGTAGAAATTCGTATGCTCTCTACTTTTGACTTCTACTTCGAGAGATTAAATCATCACAACTACTTTTTTCTCTGAATAAAAAGAGCGGCCTTTGGTGCAGTGGTAGAGCTTCACCGCCTGTGACCGGAAGGTCTAGGGTTCAAGCCCCAGCCTCTGCACATTTATGTATAGGTAAGGCTGTGCGCTAAACAACCTACCCCCAGACCCCGTATAGTGCGGGAGCCTACGGCACTGGGTACGCCCTTTTTTACTTTTTTCTCTGAATGTATTTTTTCTGAAATACTGATATACTGTACTATATTACACGCATCTATTCATGATGACATCTAATGCGTGAGTGCAGGATCACTAGTTTACAAAATCACATGGCTGAAGAAAGTCCAAACTTTCCTATGCCCTTTTTGATCTGGTACTGTAATTAAGAAGAATATAATTTGAACTAACACATGAAAGGACAAACCTTTAGAAGCATATCATTGAGCTAATAGCAGCCATCTGCTCCACTACCATCGGAAATTGGAATTTAACCTGACCCTACGGTGATAGGGTTTCAGGCTTTCATCTATGGAGGAATATTGTAAAGTTAACATGATCCATCCATACTCGGTAGCCAATTTTGAATCTCAGATGTTTCTTAGACCAATAACTAGAGATAGTACCCGAGAGACTAGCTTCTCTAGCGTGGACCATTGGTGATTCCTACATTACCTTTTGGATTTTACTATCTGAATACAGTATGAGGCGACTAGAAAAAAGCATGCGGATCTATGTTTTTATTTTACCATGAGGCCGGTGGAATCCATCAGTTTATTATGCCTGTTGATTTAGCTTGCATTACAACTGATTAGACCGTGGCTATTTTTTTTATTAAGTCTAGTTACTGAAGTAGATTAGCTTATTGCAGCAATGCCGGTAATACTACGCCAGCGAAAACTTAGCAGTACAGCAGCTGCCACAAGTTTGTTTTATTTATCGCCGGTCCATGTGCCATTTTTCAAGTTTTGTTCTTCTTCTGTGGACTAATAAGTAAGACAAAATTTCTTATTTGATACTAGAAGATGACCCAATTCCTTATTTGACACTAGAATTTTTTTTTCCTTATATGACACCACATCTAACTTTCATTCCTTATTTGACATTTTAATTGCTTTTGTTGGTTAAGTTGGCTGAAAAAACCATCAAATCATCTCAAAAAATTATGAAACTTTTTTTGGTCTTAGATTAACTGGAGACAAACTCATTCTGCTTAAAGCCACACATTTGACTCTATGGTTTTAAAGCTAAAATTCACAAAATTATATTACTTTTCATGCTTATCTAAATTTTATGGCCCCAAAATACATTCAAAAAATACTTAGAAAATAATTAATACTCCTCAAATTAAGTGTAAAGACTAATAAAATTATTTCCCATCATAAGTTACATAGACAATTGTGATGTTTTTATTTTGTATTCAAATTTTATGTTTCTCATAATTTTATATCTAAATTATGGTACAAAATAATTTATTTAATTATTGCATTGATGAGAGGAATTCTTGTAATTTTTTCATAATTTTTTAAAACCATTTTGGTGTCATGAAAATTCATGTAAATTTTTTAAGTAGTCTAGTTTGGTAAATTTTAGTTTCAAAACCGTAAAGCTATATGTGCATTTTTTAAGTAGAAATGAGCTCATCCTCATTTGTCCTATTACTAGAAAAAAGTTTCATTATTTTTTAAGGTGATTTGGAGGTTGTTTTGCATGACTTAGTGACAAACATGATGAAAATGTCAAATAAGACATGAAAATTAGAGCTCAGTGTTATATTGGGAAGGGAAAGTTTTTGAGTGTCAAGAAAGGAATTGAGTTATCTTTCGGTGTTAAATAAAGAATTGCCCTAGTAAGTAATAACCTATAAAATTGATGAGAATTGCAATACATGTTGAACTATTTCTTCTGCAATTTTATTTACCACTTGTATATATGTAAGCTGATTACTAGCGCAACTACTAGAAATTTACAAGATGAAATTATACGACGAAAGTAATTAGCATACAGGGTTATCCTTCAGAACATATTTTACGTCAGCAGTACGTCCTGTTTATGTCTGCACCAATTGATATGTTTTCTGCAGACCATTTTCCCATTCTAGATATGGATCTAGTTCTTTATGTCCTGCACTAGTATTCAGTAAATGCCTTTTCAAACCTTCAACCCAAAGGATAAATTCCATGTCCTACACTCTACTTGTCTACTCGGGCAACTCCTTTGACTTGACTGGCTAGAATATAATGTGCCAGTGTTCACATCTTGTTTTGGACCAATGAGCAATCCTTACTAAAAATATGCACTGCATATTCATTAAAAACTGATGAATCCATACAGCGCATACGATCCAGATCATCAAGAGGTCCGCTGTTGCGATGGTCATGAAACTGTCGGCGATAATTAGCAGTGTATTCCACTCATCTAGAACAGCTCAAAAGGTATCCTGGACAGTACAGTATCTG
The DNA here is from genome assembly GCA_015476505.1 of Urochloa ruziziensis. Lineage (NCBI taxonomy): Eukaryota > Viridiplantae > Streptophyta > Magnoliopsida > Poales > Poaceae > Urochloa > Urochloa ruziziensis. Next base: position 42,383,002 of record CM027125.1, read on the forward strand.
AACCCTCGCGTAAACATCAGACCTGCTTGTACAATTGGAGACTGTTGACGAATAGCTTGAGCATGAAAGGCACAGGTTGGAATAGAAAAATGGCGGCGCCAATATGTATTTGTGAATCAGCATCGCGCACATGTTCTTCGTTTACTTTTCCAGATCAAACAAAGGTGACGCAGAATCAATCAGGAGACAGCCAGATCTGGCCTCGCCATTGTTTATCTGTAATAAAACCGCACAAAAGAAATGCTCCTTTAGTTTGTCCCGGTCTCTGAACACATGTTTTTCAGACTTTTCCTTAAAGGTAGTTACCATTTCACCTCCTGCGACAAAAGCGTGCACTGGAGAAGAAACAGATCGCAGGACATGAGCCGTACACGAGTTCAGCATTGGCAAGGCATGATGTGATTTGGTAACTGAACATGAGTACTAGCATACAAGGCGATCACCTGAGCTGAATCAACCAATTTGGTGAGGCACAGTCCATTTCCGGCGATTGCTATTGTACATAGAAATCTGCACATAAGTATCGTGCAAAAGAATTCCTCTCATCACGAACGCACAGGCTTCGATCACCGATATCTTCTTGATCGTCTTTTATATACAAGAAGGTAAACAAGATCGATCAAAGTGGCATGGCACGTTGCGTTCTTCTTCCTGCCTAATTTCGTCGTGAACACTTTCTCTTGTCTGTCTGTTAGATACGTCCCCTCCGATGCAAGATGACAAATCGAGAGAGAAGAAAAAGAACGATGAATCAATTAGCCAAAGGAACCGAAAACTCTTTCCGTCTCTCTCACTCACTAAATCTGCGGCAATTCTTGTTGCACGTCGCCGGACTCCATGAACACTCTGAGCCAGTAGTCCATGTCGTCGGCGCCGGCCGACGACGAGGTGGTGGCCGCCGCGGCGCCGAACGCGTCGCAGGGCTCCATGGGCACGTCGAAGCTCTCCAGCGGCATCGACAGCGTCTCCGACCAGAAGCTCTCGTCGAACTGGAACTCCTCGGCTTCCGGGCCGGACGACGTGAAGCTCTCCTCCTTGGGGAACGCCGGCGAGCTCCCCGTGTTGCCCTGCTCCGTCACGGACGACGACTCGGTCACCGACGACGACGCCGACCGCTCGGGCGACACCGGCGCGGCGGCGGAGGAGGCCTCCGGGACGGCGTCGGCCGCCGCCCTCCTCGCGCCGCCGCGCTTCGCCACCGCTGCGGGCCTGCGCTGCTTCTTGCCGCCGCCCGCCGGCGCCTCGTGCGCCTCCTCCTTGATCTCGTTGGTGGGCTCGAGCCGCTTCTTGAGGTGCGTGTGCCAGACGTTCTTGATCTCGTTGTCCGTCCTGCCCGGCAGCCTGGCGGCGATCGCGGACCACCTGTGACCAAAACAAATTCAGAGATCATCAGCGCGCCGCTTTGACAAACAGAATGATTTGATTAATCCACGAGATGACATGTTCTAAGCTATCTCAATCTGGCGCGTGATTTGATTCCCCCCACTACGGGAATCGCACGCAGTTGTTTAATTTTAACACCAAACAAAAGTGCATGGGTTCTTTTTTAACTGCGCTGAAATCTAGGCACTGTTCGTCGCCGGCGAGAGCGGCCAAAGGAGATGGAATCCCCGGCAGATCTCGCGCATCATCAGTGACGCGAATTAAACTAGTGACCAAGTGGCTAGCACACTTGGATTTTCTTTCTGGTCGGCCTCGAGGAGGGGGGCCCGCGGGGATAATGTATTGTATGCCCCACGGGAGCGAGAGGAAGACGAAGAATAATGAGGCGGCCTCTTTCTTCTTCCTTTGTGCTCGAAGCAACAATCATTGCTCCTCCGATATAGCAAAAAACTAGAAAGCCGGCAATGCGAGAAAGGGAAAGAACATGATCCGGAGGAATTAAAGGAGGCAGAGAATTGGTGAGCAGTGGAAGCACGCAGTACCTGTTGCCGAGCTGCTGGTGGAGGCGGATGATGGAATCCTCTTCCTCCTTGCTGAAGTTGCCGCGCTTGATGTCCGGGCGCAGGTAGTTGATCCACCGGAGCCGGCAGCTCTTGCCGCACCGCAGCAAACCTGCAGCAGCAGCACATCAACTCGTTAGCGCTCTGCGGTCGGGCCGGCGAAGCACGCGGTGGCCGGAGCTAGCGCGAGAAGCAGGCTCGTCGGAGTGGGGGTTGCTCACCTGCTTGCTTGGGCAGGGCGCGCCAGTTGCCGTGGCCGAAGCGCTGGATGTGGGCGACGAGGACCTTGTCCTCCTCCGGCGTCCATGGCCCCTTCTTGAGGCCCATCTTCTCGCAGCACGGAGCCCTCCCCATTGCGATCTCTCCTACTCTGTCTCTGTTGCTGCCTAGAGCTTGTGCTCGCTTGATTTGTTTGTCTGTCTGGTCAAGAGGTGCGTATGGGCAGGGAGGAGGGGCGTGTGTATTTGCTGCTTGTCTGTGAGTTTGTCTTTGGGGATGGGAGCACTGTCGTGGTCGTGCTGCAGAGTGCAGAGCAAGGGTGGAGTCGCGAGGGTGCCCGGGTATTTATGCTTGGTGCCGTAGCGCTTTGGTCACGTGCGGGAATGCAAACCAGGCCACGCAGGTTCGACGAAAGTGGTTCCTTTGGGGGCCCATGATTTTCTCTTCGTCTGTATTTTTGTTTTCAATTATAGACAACTGCAAAACTCAGTACTCTTTACCATCTAGATACCTCAAACCTTTGTCTCAATGGGTTAGAAATCTTTGTTTCACTATGGTGTAACTAGCGAAACTTGGTCCCTCAACCACTTAGGAGAGACATCCGAACCTGAAGATATCTCATATAACTTTCTATTCTTCTGCCTTCGGTCTTATTTTCTTCTCATTCTCTCCTCTCTACCAAGGGCGGAGCTTCGTGTTCACGTCGGGGCCTGCCGACCCGATGACTTACGTAGAACGTCTTATACCCAACAAATTTTCACTGTGTTGGGCCCGATAAAAAATGAGTAACTCTGCGCCGACTCCGATTATATTTTTTTTTGGCTTCACTCCTGCTCTCTACATAGAGATCTATCTAGCGGGTCTCTGCCTCCAGCCTTATTTTCTTCTCAGTCTCACCTTTCTACATAGAGCTCTAGCGGGTGGGAGGGGGCTTACACCCCCTATGGCCACTGCACCAGCACCTTTCCTACTATGGTATGTGACTAATCCAGATTCAAACTCTAACCTAGCAATAATACTGAAGAAGAAGAGCATCTAACATGCATCAAATTTGACTTACATTTTGGTAAAAAAATGAAATCCAATAGGGTGATGACGCACATGCTAATTGCATAGGAAAATAGAGGAGGAGGAAGAGAAAGGAGAGAATATTGAAACTTCACGTAGAAGTGGAAGACCAACACTAAAATCAAACTCAAACACACACAACACAAAATACCAACCTACACTCCAAAACAATAATTGCTTTTCTTGCAATTGCAGCCTCAACGCATATTAACTTGCACCGTAAATTAAGGTAATCTTTGAAACTATATAAAATGTAATATTGTCATGCAAATAGGAGATGAAAACAACAAAGAGTAGCTAAAACAACTCACAAGCATTCAAAACAACAGCCTTGGTAAGTCCATGAAAAGCAACTATGTTCTTTTATTTGAGAACCCATAGAAAAATTGGTTCAATTTAACCCCAAAAATTTAATTGGTTTAATCTAATCCATTAAAAAGATATTATTATTTTTAGTTTCTCCATGTATAAGCTAGAATTTTAGTTCAATATTGTGGGTGATAATGAACATGATATGTTCTGTTATTTTCATCAATCTTTTTTATCTCTAAGTAGGTTAGGTTAGTATTAGTGCCATAACCTATAAAAATAATCATGAAAATCTTAATATATTTTTCTAGCAAAGGTTATGATGTCTTATGTTCAGAAATTTTACAATAATTGGAAATAATGAGAGCCCTCCATCAACATAGAATCGTAAGTGAAAAAGATATCAAGTACCTAAAGGTATCCGCATAAAATTACCAAGAGGTACAAAATATGTGGAACCAAGTATTCCTAATTTAATTTAATCACCTTCAAGTATCCACTAGTACTAATTTACTCAGATAAACGGCCAACAAAAAATTAAAGAAAAGATATGTAGAAGTACCCACTGGTGCTTCAGAATCATTGTAACAAAAAATTCAACGTATGTGTGAAGGAAAAATACATATCTAATTAGGGGTGCATTGGACCAACTGAAATAGTTGTGGGAGTTAATTAAACTGAACTTCAGTGCAGCATAGTAAATATACCACTTCCTTTATTTTATTTCCTTTTGGGAAAAGTAAAACTGACCGTAACTGAGTCAGTTTATTTCTAATAATGGATTCAATGTTTCGCAAACCTTATTATATTTCTCTCTTTTATAATCTCCCTGCTACATAGAATACGGGATCAAATTTGCATTTTACTGCGAGGGGCGTGGCTCCTCGGAACAGTACACATTGAGGACAAAAGGTTGAAAGGGCACAGTACAAATTTATGCACAGCTAGAAACATATGGGCGCCTCTCTTTGCTTTTTTCGCCCTCTCTTTTTTTTTCCCACTCCACCACGCGTTCTGCCTCACAGACCCTAGAGGCTCCCTACACAGACCGCAGATGCGGCAGTGCCCTGGTTTATCACTGATACCGCTCTGGTATGCTGGTATATCCAGCAACGTACTATTCAGCGCCTGCGAATCCAGACGCGATAGTGTAAGCGCGGATCGAAAGTTCCCGAAGGAAAAATGGAGGAAAAAAACACACAGGAAAACAACAAAGGAAAAGGAGAAAAACACGGCAGCAAAGGAAGGAGAGAGTGGAGACACGCTCCAATGGCGCCGGCAACGCCCGTAGCAACGCAGGTTCACCGCATCTGGGCATCTCTCCCACGCGCCGTAGCGGGATCACAAGACGTGCGCAGGTCACGCAAGCGACTTGTGCTCCCTCCTGGATAGGAGACCGGTAAAAGGATCGGAAAAAGGCTTTGGACAGAGCACAATTTGGGGGAGAGGACACAAGGCCGGCCGAGCCGTATCGAATCCGGGCTCCTGATCGTCCTCGCACGCCGCCGAGGTTCCGAACGCCGTCGCGACACGGGACTATACGCGTGCCGCGCGGCCACTCAACACCGGGGAGGCTCTCTCCATTTTCTCGCTCAAGCTTTTTGTGCGGTCCATATCCATACGGACATACGGTAGACTGCTGTGTGCACACAACGACTTTACTACGTACCCTTTTTTAAACTCCTGTACACTTTTCTTCTTCTTTGTATTTTTCTTTTGGAGAGCGAGAAAAGGAGCTTTAGGTTGCGGTTACTTTCACATGTCGAATCTTGCTGCCGCTGGGCGCGGGCGCAAATGTCTTCGGGGGCGATCAAACCGTGATGTCAGCTGTCGTCAGGAAAATTTGCAAACGCATGCATGCGCACCAATGTTTAATAACCTACTGATATACGTATTACTTTAGCGCTGCTTATTGCAGAGAGTGTGCACGAGTAGTGGAACTGCCAACTCGGTCCTATTCTCTTGATCTCTTCGTAATAAGGTAATTAGGTAAGAAATAAAGAAATGGCCAAGTGGTGGTGAGCAGTGCCCTGCAATACCATGGCTGTTTTTGTTTCGTTTCTTCTTCCTTTTTTTTCTATGGAAAGGACTCCCGGCACTAGCCCTGATGATGCAACAGCGCGCACAATTCCACACAGGACACGTGTTGGCTCCACACCCGGCCTTGTTTAGTTTCAAAATCCAAAATCCAAAATGAATGTTTAGACACATGTATAGCGTACTAAATGTAGGTAAAAAACAAATCGCATTATATAGATGGACTGGAATTTGCGAGACGAATCCAATGAGTCTAATTAGGACGTGATTAGACACTAAATCGCTACAGTAATGCTACAGTAACATGTGCTAATGCCAGATTAATTAGGTTCATTAGGTTCGTCTCGCGAATTCCAAACGTAATCTGCAATTAGTTTTTTAATTAGTCTATGTTTAATACTTCAAATGTGAAAAGATTCCCTTCCAAAATCTTTTCACCGCGGAACTAAACACAGCCGTAAGCTTTCAACCTGCATCCGGACTAGCAGCAGGGCCATCGAGAAAGATTACTCGGACTCGGAGAGTGATGTTGTTGAAAGGTCCAAGCTAGGCCTGTCAAGATGGCACGCCTATTGTTACACATCTGTCGACCGTTGTAGGCCTTAATTAGCTTGCGGCTCAAGAGTAGTAATATCTGAGTGTATCCACCGGAAAGAGAGAGAACCAATAAGCGTGGCAAAATATGGAAAACGTCGTTCGTTGGTCATATACGTCTGAAAAACTGAACCTGCGTACTCCCTCCGTCCTATAATATAAGCATTTGTTGACTTTTAATCCGTCTTATTTAAAAATTTTATAAAAATATAAAGACAAATTAGTCATACTTGAAGTATACCTAATGAAAAACAAGTCATAATAAAATAAATAATATATTTACAAAAAATTTGAATAATACGGATGATCAAACGTGATGCACGAAAGTCGAAGAATGCTTATAATGTGAGACAGAGGGAGTAGAATTGTTGTAGATAGATGGAGAGATAAAAACAAAAGGAGCAATTAACGATCCTGGCAGAACGGTCGTCTTGCAGCATGTGCGTTTTTAAGATTGACCAGTGCCGGAGCAGCAGCAGTGCTAGTGTGTTCTACTGCAAGTCTGCATGCAACACTTGGGTCAATCGGTCAGCGATGATTTCACGGGCGAGGCCCACCGGCCGGGATCTCCCGCCGCTTTGGTTGATTAGTCGGACTCATCGGCCAATAGGAGAGCTGATTGATGCCACCGGCGCCTTCCTAGTAGAGAGGTCGTAGCTCTTGGTCTCGTCGTCGAGCATATGTCGTGGATGTGGATAGGGTCGTTTCGATCATGTGTGTGAGTGTGACCGTGTCGCGTTCCACTGTTCATACAAGCAGGAGGCGGCAGAGCTGACGTAACGGCCGGCCTCCATCGTCAACATGTTACGGAACAGGACGTGTAGAACAGTCGCCGGCGGCAAATAGATGCCGACGCGCCTAGCTATAGCCTTCCTCCCTGATCCCTGTAGCGATTTTGCTCTCTCTCTCTCAAAACAAAATATGGCTGCGGCTCGATCGATTTAAGTGCTGGGATAATCTATATAACTTATATAATTGATCTCACTTAAGATTTCTCTCAACTCTTATGAAGCCACATCATCAACTCCCACTAAGATGCATTAACACCCAACTAAGTGTATTGGTGCCAGCCATATCATGCAAACACATGAGCCAGCACTTTAATCACACTATCATTACGTTTAACCCTGGTTTTTGTTTTTGAGAAAAACCCTGGAATTTTTTAGGAAGCATGCGTCATATATCATCAACACCCCTTTTTTTTCTTTTAGGAGTGTCTTGAAATTATTGAGTTGTTGCTCGCCTATTCCAATGATTCAGGGTATACCTGATCATGGGCCGCCCGACCCGATAAACCCGACCCAACCCGCCCGAAAAAAACCCGACCCGACCCGACCCGAGCATGTGACGGGTCGGGCGCGGGTCAATTTTTTAACCCGAAACACCAAAAAAACCCGACCCAACCCGACGCGACCCGAAAAATTACACGTGAAACCCGAAACCCGACCCGAACCCGGCACAAACCGACCCGACCCGACCATACCACGGGTCGGGCGCGGGTCAACAATTTTGACCCGCCAACCCGACATGACCCGACCCGAACCCGACTCGACCCGACCCATGATCAGGTATAATTCAGGGTTTCAAGGTGTTGGCCACGATACACATTTCTTCTTTAAACATACAGATAACATTAAGGCAAGTAAGAAATTCTTAATATTAAAGGTTGCTCGGTTATGTGAATCTTTCAGCACAAATAGAAGTAATAAAAAATAAAAAGTAAAACCTTTTTAAACCATTTTAGCCACCATCCTCAATCATCAAACCTTCATGCAATGGCTCAACTACTCTTGAATCCTACTTTCTTCTCTTCCCTTAAAATTTTCATTGGACGGTCCATCCCCACTCATGTATATAAACACACCGCCACCACTAACTTGGTACATATTTTCTGTTCATTAGATGTATGTCTTAAAAGTAACATAAAAGTTCATAATTTTCATCAAGAGATAGCTCATATGGCTCTCGAAATAATTATTTTTACGACCAACTAAACAACCATAGTGATTTATAGTTTATTGAAAAACTCTTTCAAATCCCGCAGCAACGCGCGGGGAATCACCTAGTTGAATTTATATAAGTAATTCCCACTAAGGATTTTTCTCAACTTTTATGAAGCCACATCATCACCTACCACTAAGATATATTAATATCTAACTAAGATGCATCAATTGTTATTTCTCTCTTATTTAGTACACATTTTCTATTTATTAGATGTATATCTTTTTATTTTTTTCTTATCTACTCAAAGGTAACATAAAGTCTTATGATTTTCATCAAAAGATAACTCATATGACTTTCAAATCCCGCAGCCACGCGCGAGTAATCACTTTTTTTTGAGAATGAGTAATCACCTAGTATATATGCAATATATAATGCGTGTCGTGTATCAGCTACAGCGAAATGGCTGCGCGCCGGCGGCGATTATCTTGATGACGATGGCGGTGATGGAAAGATGAATGATTGGTAGCGATGCTGACTGAATTGTCGATCGCCCTGTGCTTGGGCGGGCGAGCTTTTGACTTCAATTATGGGATCGACATGCATATACATTTAGAATATCCTGGCGGCCTTGAGCTGGGAAGCTCAAACCAAATGAACGCAAACTGGGTCTTGTTGGACCTAATTAGTCAAGAAACGTCATTAGGAGAGCCGCCGCGCTCGTTTTAAAGTACTAGGTTGGTACAACAGGACGCATGGAAAATTAAACCTGGCAGAGTGTACGTCACGGATGCATGCCCTAATTAAGCGCGCAATCACAAGTTTACTATAGCAATAGGGAGATGAATAGAAATATACTATACTAGTGTCGTGTATATCAACACGAACGCATACACGCCTGACGACTAGGAACAGGTCACAGCTCACAAAGTCTCACGAGAGTGCATGCACGAGGAATAATTCGGTCACACGGCCGGGCGCGCGCTTAATTAATTAGCTTTCGCTTTCTCAGATGACGTCGCCATCGCCGTATTACGTCGCTCGTCACCTCACCTCCATCGTCCATATCATATACAGTAGTGTATCTCTAGTTTAGTTCACAAATGAACTCGTTGTCAACCAGCACTTTCTTCTTAACCGGACGATATTACTTTTTAATTACCTCCACTAAGTACGCCGCTAAAACCAACAATTTCTTCTGCACACGCTGGCGGAGAGAAGGGAGAACAAGGGGGAAAAAAGAAGGGAAAGATTTTGCACACACGTAGTACCGCGTACGTATCAGCGTTCCGCCGGCGGTTGTCCCGATCAACCGTATCTCGGCAGTCGTCATCGATCGACACGCGCTGCAGTGCAGCTAGGTATAGGCAGCGCAAACTTTCAACGCCGGCCGGGGCCGATCCTTAGCTTCACCCCCATGATGGCCTTGCTCGATCGTTAGATCGACTTGTTTACGTGCCACTTAATAATAATCCACTAGCTAGCTAGCCGGGAACTAAAAAGTTGAGGAGACACTAAACAATGATCGCTGCGCGCGTGCGCGGCAGAGCTGAAACGATGCGTGGGTTCACACGAGTGACTTCGTCGTGGCCTCCATCTCAAGCATGGTAATAGCGTAGTATACGTGTCCGGGTACCGTACGTATAGCTGGCTTGGCTTGGTTAATTTGGCTTCGTGTAGTTCTAAAAAAAACCATGTTCGCGTGGTACAAAAGTTGATTGATTATGACTGATTTAATAGTGCTCTGTGAGGAAGACATGTTGGTTGGTTCTGACTGATTCTAGCTGACAAAAAAAGCGAGCAAGTCGTCACCGTGTAACAACAACACTACTGGAAAACTTCACATAAGTACCGGTCACCAGACGTGTTAGTACCGGCCAGCCTAGCCGGTAATAATTGGTCAAAACTAATGTGCGCGCAATTTAGTACCGGCCAGGCTGTCCGGTACTGATGGGTGTCGTTTAGTACCAGATGCTATGAAGGCCAACAAAGTTTTTTTTTCCTTTTTCCTTTCTGATTTATTTTTTTCCTCTTTTTTTCATTTTCTTTTCCTACAGCTCGGTCATCACAAGAACTATCACAGTCACAAAATCAGAGCCACATATTTTTACTAAAATCACAATAATACATTTTATAGGAATTATTATCACACATTTCTAACATCTATTTCATAGAAATTTTACAAAAATAACAAAACAAATCATAACAAATCTATGGTGCTTGCTCGCCGGCATTGGATCCCACGCTTGCCGGCGGCGGACTCCGGCCTAGGCCTGCGCTGCCCCCTTCCCCCCGTCGGGCCTCCCACGCCCCATCGCGCCAAGGCCAGGGCCGCCCACGCCGCAGCAGCCACGCGCCCAGCCCGGGGGGGGGGGGGGGCGCCTACGAGCCTGGCCCCTCGCGGCGGCCGCTGCCGCCCGCTTGTGCGTCGACGCAGCTCGCCCGCCGGTCCTGCACAACACAGAAGAGAGGAGATGAGAAGAGAGAAGGAAGAAAAATGAGAGGAGAGAAAAAGATAAGAAAGAAGGAGAGGATGTTGAATATATACATGAGAGGTGGGGAACTTAGATTTTTTGAGACTCGAGAGTGGAGAGAAGGCCAACAAAGTTTTTTTTTCCTTTTTCCTTTCTGATTTCTTTTTTTCCTCTTTTTTCATTTTCTTTTTCCACAGTTCGGTCATCACAAGAACTATCACAGTCACAAAATCAGAGCCACATATTTTACTAAAATCACAATAATACATTTTATAGGAATCATTATCACACATTTCTAACATCTATTTCATAGAAATTTTACAAAAATAACAAAGAAATCATAACAAATCTATGGTGCTTGCTCGCCGGCATTGGATCCCACGCTTGCCGGCGGCGGACTCCGGCCTGGGCCTGCGCTGCCCCCTCCCCCGTCGGGCTTCCCACTCCCCGTCGTGCCAAGGCCTAGCCGGGGGGGGGGGGGGGGGGGGCGCCTACGAGCCTGGCCCCTCGCGCCGGCCGCCGCCGCCCGCTTGTGCGTCGACGCGGCTTGCCCGCCGGTCCTGCACAGCACAGAAGAGAGGAGATGAGAAGAGAGAGAAGGAAGAAAAATGAGAGGAGAGAAAAGAGATAAGGAAGAAGGAGAGGATGATGAGTATATACATGAGAGGTGGGAAACTTAGATTTTTTGGGACTCGAGAGTGGAGAGAAGGTTTGTTCCGGCTGATTATTTTGACTAGTACTAAACCGTCCAAAAAATTCCAACCGGTACTAAATGGCTTCGACAGGTTTTGAGGCGCACGTTAATACCGGCTGGAGGCTTCAGTCGGTACTAGAATGGCTCCGCGGGCACTGTTTTTGAGAAACAGTACTAAATTCTGACATTAGTACCGGCTGCAGGCCGACCGGCACCGACGCGCGCATGTCAATGTAGAGTTTTCCAGTAGCCTAAGTCAATTACTACTAGAATTTACGTAAAACTAAAAGAAGGATCAGGCAATGCGTGGATGATCGGTTTGGATCCGCGCAATCCAACAACTCCACTAACATTTTCTTCATAATATTATTAACGTTACTATGCGTAGCCCACTAGTAGCACACGTACGAGTACTTATTAACAAAATAAAGCGCGACCGGACTTAGTTTACACAAGCGCGCTCGGCCACTCAGAGCGAGTACGTGTGTGCTCTCATTCAGATTCAGACGAGAAGCAACCTGCTGGTACCACCCTAGCTATTTCCTCTTGAATCACAGCGACGACCGCCCGTACCGTACGTACGTGTGCACGACCGGCGCGGCACCGGATCGAGGCGCGTGTGCACGGCCCCGCGACGTCGCGTCGTCGCCATGCGCTCGTCATCATCGCCCTGCCGTTTCTGCCAAGTACACGGGCACCCAAGTTGTGTTGTGTGGGGGCGTCCGGCGTTTACTCGCCTTTCTGGCCTCCGTCGCCGGGCAGATGTGAAAAGCGGGCGGTGGCGCTGGATACCCCCCGGCCGTATACCTCCTCTCCTTTCCGGCATTGTGGAAACGGGATCGACTCGGGACTCTGTTTGACTGTTTGGGTGGCGTCCGTGCACGATGCCACGGACAGCGACTCGACGGTCTGCTGACTGCTGTGGAAAGCTACTATACTATACGGAGTAAAGAAACCGGAGGCATATATATATATATATATATAGGCATTATTCCCCCACGCGGGATGCATATTCCTGCGGCGCTTTCGGATGGCGGGGACTAAACTAATTTGGACGATGTTGCGGCAGCACCTTGGGCAGTTCAGTTGATGCATGCATGTGCCCGCGCCCGGGCACGAACAGATGGATAGGATATATAAACCTGCAGAATCTGCGCCCTGATTTTCACTGTATATTTTGTTCTTGAGCACGCACGCATGGGGTTACGTCCGTGGCGGCGGCGTCGCGCTCGCTCGACCTTTTTCCGCTCTTAACGCACATGTAGTACAACTCATGTGGCCCTGTTTCTTTATTTTTTTTTGGATAATAACAACCCATGTAGCCTTCAGTAATACGCGCGCCTTTCCTTTGGATAATAACAACTCATGTAGCCTTTCAGTAATGCTAGGCCTTTATCTGGAGTAGTGCGCGCGGGCAACTAGTGCCCGCTCAATCCCTTTTCTGGAGTATCCATCCGCATGCAGTGCAGGATCGGTCCTTCATTTTGGATAAACGGCAACTATACTGACACCAATAATACCAATACGTACTCATTTTCTCGCTGTCTGACGATCTCCTATAAGCCTTTCACTGCACACGTACCCCACACGTACACCTCGATTGCGTTCATTCTTCATTGAAGTCCCAGTGTCCCACAGCAGGCAGCTCGATTTCATCGGCAACTTCTGAACTTCGTTCCTCGGACCAGTTCGTTCAGAAAGAAGAGAAGGCGTGTCTGTAGTCATGTACTGCAGTGACTGCAGTCTCCTCCGTGACTGGCATCTTCGGTCCCCTTGTGTCCCACTGTCCCAGGAATACTCGCACTACTCGTCGTCCTTGTGCCTTCACTAGAGATGAGTTGGGATTTAGGAACAGGAACTGCATGCGAGTGATTAACTGGAAATCGATTTCTCTCCATGAGCTGGGCGGATTTTAGGGTATGCCTTGGCCCACCTGGCATACCCCCTAGATACGCCACTGTGTAACGCACATGTAGCACAATGTACAACAGTACAACTCATGTATCCTTCAGTAATATGCGTTTCCATTTGGAAGCGTATAGTACGTCGCATACTACAGCATACTACGCCTTATTTCAGTAATATGCCTTCAGTAATATGCGTTTCCGTTTTTTTTTTGATACTCAGGTCCTTCATTTAGGCTAAACGGCAACTACTGAGACCAATAATATCAGTATACTATTATTGGTTTCAGTAGTCGTATACAGCAGTCTCCTCTCTTCCGCGCACTGCTGAAAAATCTCTTATCAGTGCCGGTCACAGGGCACGTTAGTGCCGGGCGCTGTGACCGGCACTAATTTGCCGGCACTAACGTGTCTGCACATTAGTGCCGGTCACAGTGCCCGGCACTAATGTGTGCCCATTAGTGCCGCTGAACTGTTTTGCCACAGCCAACGTAGGTTTTTTTTTCTTTTTCATTTTTCATTTCTTTTTCTTTTCTCGTTTCCTCTTCTATTCTCTTGTTTCATTTTCTTTTCTTTTCCCAAAGTTCAGTCGTCACAAGAACAATCGCACAAAATTACAATAATATATTTTATAGGAACCATTATCACACATTTCTAGTGTACATCTCACATAAATTTTACACAAATCATTGAAAAAATCATTGCAAAAATCACTGTAAAAATCACAACTTCGCCGGCGCGCCTCAGTCGCCTGTGGCCTGGGCCCGTGCTCGCCGGTGGCGGACCACGCGTGGCCGCGCCCCCTCTCGCTGGCCTAGGCCCGCGCCAGGCAAGCCCGCTCCCGCGGTCGCGGCCGGGGGCCCGGATCCTTGCCTGCGCCGCGGCCGGGGTATCCAGCGCGCGCCGCCACGGCCGAGGGGCTGGCTCCTCGCCCGCGCCGCCGCCAGGGTACCCAGCGCGCGCCGCCGCGGCCAGGGGGGGCGTCTCCACGCCCGCGCCGGGGCCTCCGCGCGCCGTCGTGGGGGGAGCCCCTGCGCGCAGCAGCAGCCGGCCGGGGCCTCCCTTGCGGATGCCGGCTACCTGCTGGAGAGATGGGAGAGGAAAAATCAGAGGAGAGAAACGAAAGAGAGAAGAGACAAGGATAAGGATAGAAGGGGAGAGAATGCAAGATAAAGGTCGCGTCCTCGCTGCAGTGGCTTGACAGCTGCTCGCCTGCTCTGCTCAATTTTTTCTCGGGGCAAGTTAGTGCCGGCCAGTGGCTTGAGCCGGCACTAAATGTCAAAGTTTAGTTCCGGCTGAAGCCCCCAGCCGGCAGTAAATATCATGCGACACGTTAGTGCCGGCTGAAGCCCCCAGCCGGCACTAACGTGCATTCCGTCCGTTGCGGGATTCACATAATCCTTCTGCCCGGTGGGACTGGGTCGCACGTTAGTGCCGGCTGAAGCCCTCAGCTAGCCGACACTAACATGGCTCTAGAGCCACTGTTCACTGGAGCCGACACTAACGGACGACATTAGTGTCGGCTGCAACTTGACCGGCATTAACGTGAATGCACCAATGTAAAGTTTTTCTGTAGTGGTGCCTAGCGTCTCCGGTCCCCTTGTGTCTCACTGTCCCAGCCCAGGAATGGGCGCTCGCACCACTCGTCCTGCGCGTCCACAGGTAATTCGTGCACCACGCACGCGACGACCGGGAATGAACTCTCAAGTCTAGCTACGGCTAGCAGCCGCCTAGCCGGATGCGGCGGTCACTGGGTCGCATGACATGGACCAAAACGACTGCACCGATCACGTGCATTGAACTCAGACTGCAACAGTGATGCAAAGACGCCGGTAACTAATCGCGCGCCGGCGGCTAGAGATAAACGACGCGGACTTTGGAGTCGCGGTAACTTCTATCTATGGTCGCCGAAGCATCCTCTCTTTGAAGTCGACGCAACCGGCTCCGTCTAGGGAATCTGTGGCGCGCGCTAGGCGCTAGCACACCGTAAAAGGCACGGTCGGTAATTAATTTCTCTAGCCTTCGATTTCGGTTGATTTTTCTGACCCTTGTCCTCTCCGGCAGCTAGCATTTGCACCGGCGGCTGCTGTCGACGAATCGTTGAAGAAATAGCCGGTAAAACCAACCGACTTCAAATTTGGCTTTAATTTATTTGCGCGGCGAGGAGAGCTAAGCTCCACCTCCACGAGACCGTTTCGTCCTGACTTGGAAGAAAAGTTGCGTCAAGAGCCCATGGGTCGACGACGTGATTCTCCCGAACTCACCGCGCTCGTGCCACTTTCGTAGCATGCGTGTCCAAAAGCTGAAGCCTACGCTGTGGATATTTTCCAATGCATAAACGGCTCATGCCCCGCTTTGATCGGGTCTCGACTAGCGAGCGTCTAGCGGCAGATCGAAACTTGAACGGAACTTCACATTGTTCCGACGTCAGCCATCACACAATGACGATTAACCGACCGTAGCCGTGGGACAGATTTTCAGTAGTTGCTACTAAATTCACACGCCTCCCATCTCAATGACGCGATAAAGTTAGTAAGTTATTGTGATAAAAAAAGGCATACCCAGTGCCGTAGGCTCCCGCACTATGCGGGGTCTGAACAAGTTGTTTAGCGCACAACCTTTCCTGCACATACATGTGTAGAGGCCGTGGCTTGAACCCTAGACCTTCCGGTCAAAGAAAGTTAATGTGATACGGTGGCAAATTCTAAAAGGCCAGTGAATTTACTGGTAAAGAGTAAAATTTCCCTGGCAACCACAGAACGGATGTAATAGACACGAAGTGTCCTCCTGGATTTCCTATCCATGTACAATTCAGGCTTCAAACAATCAGAAAATAATTGTGACTACCTGGCAAAAAAAAAAAAATCACTGATCTCAATCATCGCTTATACTCAACATAGATAGCATGAAGAGCCAACGGACAGATTTTTTTTTTATATATATATAAGAACATGCTAAACTGTAAAGTTTGATCAGTTCATCTCTGTAACTGAAGAGTACACTGCGTTCCATGAACTTCATGGTTTGGCATCTTCCTCCAAAAACATCAACTCTAATGACTACTGAAACTTTGCAAACGCAATTCGACTACCATTCCCATCCAAAAATTGGTCTGTGTACCATCCCCTACTCTTAACTTCTGATACAAAGGTGGGGAAAACCCTATCCATCTTCTCATAGGCTTCGTTGAGCAAGGCATCACGCGAACCCATGCCTGATCTCTCCATCTCCGAAGCAAATGCAGCAACCAGCCACCCCCTCAACGCATCCTCTCCGCTTGCACTTTGCTCAAGAACCATGTATGTCTTGTTGCTTTTTTGGTTGAGTAAAAACTTCTCGTTTGGGAAAGTTGCTCTCAACTCTCCGACCAGCCGTGGAGTCAAGACTCTGCGAAGTGGTTGCCCAATTTTCACACTTCCAGCTTCATCTATTAGTCGGTTAGGAAATAAAAGATCTTCCCTGTATCTCAGCTCAGCCGGACTAGAAACCTTGCCACTCTGAAGTAGAGACATATATTAGTAATGTAATTGGACCGAATAAGGGTGGTATCAGTAGATCGAATATACTAACCTTAACAAAATCAGCAACAATCATTGCTGTTCTTTGTGGATTAAGTGTGTTTACAGGAGTTGCTCTCATCTCTTGTACAACTCCGTATATATGTACGGCAGAAAGCAATGGGCCTGCAATTAACTGAGAACAATGAAAAGGTGATTAAAAGCTCAATAGAAAGTAAGGTTCTTAAACATAATAGCAGATTCAGATGATATGCAAGAATTGAATGCAAAGTGCAAACAAAAAATGGAGATAATACTAAAGAAGTTCATTCGATGTAATTTTCTCCAGTAACTTCCCAACAAGCAAATTAGTCCTGTATTTAATGCAGTCAAGTCTTGTATTTAATCTGGCAGGGTATTTACACCAAGTGGCACAAAAAATGCAATAAAAAAATCTATTCTGCAGAGCAGATGTCATATTTACATTATTCATAGAAACTAGAAGTCACTAATGTATGTTCTCTTCTTGCCCCAAAAAGAAAAGAAAAGTATGCTTTCCTTGGCTGCAAAAAAAATCCAACTAAAACTATATTACTGAGATCTCCATCATGCCAGCTTGCATTCATGCTAACAGCAGGCGTGTGGACACTATCCAATAGGGCATGTTCATTATGCTAGCAATTATTTTATGGTCTGGGATAGTTGCAGAGCATGTAATAACATAAATGATGCACCAAAGATATTTTGGAGGACCTAATAGCTCGTTTTTATAGGTGATGTAGGAAATCCCACCAGATCCACCCAGGTTACATAACTAAAGCATAGGATATAGCTCTACAATTGCCATGCTTTGTGTAATATGATTGCAATGCATATGTCAGGTGCAAAATTTCCTCTGTATATTTGCCTGATACTGCAGTGTAACGGAACATATGTAGTGATAGGATAACAGACAATATGTGGTTCTGTAAATATGTACCTTCCCTTGAGTTGTGGAACATACGGTAGATGCCAATCCAATTCCAGCTCCAATCCCCATGACATTGAAAAGTGTTGAGATGGCTTCTCCTTTAGCAAATAAATCACTAAGGTTGCCTTCTTTGGCAAAAGAAGAATAAATTGGAAGCCTTGTCGCTCTTGCTGCAACAACAGCCATTCCCTGCAACAGCAAGCAATGACTCAATAAAAATTGGAGCTCAATTTTCAGGCTGAAGAAGGTGGGACAAATACATTATCATTTTGATGTTACTGTTCTGTATGGTTATTTGAGATACTGCTAAGTTAAGCAAAACATTCCTTTTACTAGTTCATAAGTCTTAGACTAAACTGTGTGCGAATATCAAGTCAAAGATTATATATCAATATTCTGCCACCTACAGTATGCAAGGCAAGTGAAAGTGGTGACCTTCGCAAAGTTTCCCAAGCCTGCTACTTCAAGGAAAAGTTGTGGGCACAATGGTGAAACGAATTCCAAGGCCGTACCAAAATCATAGAGAACATCAGCTGTCAAACATAGAAATAGGCATGAATAACATAACTAGGAAAATAGCAACAGAAAATAAAGTTGTGGGCACAGTGGTAAAATAACTTCCAATGCAGTGCCAACATCATAGAGAACATAAACTGTCAATCCACAGAAATAGGCATGAATAACATAATCTGGAGAAATAGCACCAGAATGGAGAAATGGGGAAAATATCAATATGGCAACGCAAAAGAACAGAAATCTCAGAGAAAGGATCATATGTTTTCTATATCTGGTGCTCACCAAGTATCCTCCAACTCTTTGGTTCGGAATCCATCCTTGCCCCCATGCTGCTACAAATGAGTTTCCCTGCGTGCTGCATTCCATCTTTCAGAATCTGAAAAATAGGCAGAGAAAATCAGCCAATATGTTTGACAGCAATACCTGTTTTTTAGCATTTCTGTCATGGTATGCTTACCCAACTTACAGCAGTTGCTTGGGCAGGGGTAGGCCGCAAACCTGCAGCAACTAACAAAGACTGAGCCACAGCCCACTTGGGCAGTCAGTTGAAGGGCACTAATTTTGTCTATGTACATAGTGCTAGAAGTAAAATAGTTCAAGATATTTAATGTGCTAACAGACCTATAGAAACTCATGAATCAACGGACACAAGATATCCACAGTGCTTATGTTCTTTAAAGAGTTACTGACCTGTGTTGACAGCACATGCAGCATAGCACTAGAAAAATGCTGGAGTGCTCGGAATCTGGTATAAGTTAAGTAACCCTCATTCACGCTGCGTGATTAATAGCAGCAAATTAGAATGTCACTCAGAAAAATTATCAAGACTAGCAATGAGCCTAGGAATTTCATACCTGTATGGATAACCTGATGGAAAGAATTTGTTCAAGAAAGAATCAATAACTTTGTCATGTATAGGTCTAGAATCCTGTATAACTTTTACCTACAGGAAAATAAGAGTTATAGACTAAAAGAAAATCAGAAATGATTTTTTTTATTATAAAGTATGATTTTACTAATTGCACTAGGGAATCATGCTTGCACAGTTGCGCGCTTAGGTTATATAATTGTCATTCATCCAAGAAAACATTTGATGTTATTTTGAAGGTAATAGCTCATATGTTTCTGAATTACAGCAAGAGAAAACTAAGGCTTGTAGATATGTGCCAGTGTGGCAATTGATTACTATAATCCAAATACACAGCCTAGCAGCTCAGATGCTGTGAGTAATAATTAGCTATCTCTGTAATCTATAAAACTGACATTGTTCAAATTGCAGCTGACAGTAACCATGTAGAAGTTATAGCTTATAAGTAGCGGCACACAGGCAAATCTTTGGACAGACCATAGAGGTTTCAATTGCTGGTCTTTCTGTCACAACACTGCTTGCAATCTGTAAAACTCAGAATGCAAAACACCGATCAATGGTGAAACCTTTCAACATAAGATACCTGCAGCAATTGGGAGAACACTAGGGACTAGGTGAGCTGCTCTGATGCTATTTCCCCTCTACAGTTCCATTTTTACAAAGTGCTAGTGGGGAACATCTAATCCGATGCTTACTGAAAGTAATGCATTCTCATTAAGAGCTTATTAAAAGTAATGCATTCTCATCTAAAGTCCGTGATACTAAATAATATACTGGGGTTTCGAGAAATTAAGAGCTACTGTACAAAGAAAGGAAAAGGCTTTACAGAGATTCTGCCGCCGCCGCCACTGCCAGCGGCGTCGAAGCTGCATAGCCGCGAGACGGACTCCGAAATCTCCACCCAGGACTCCAGCTGCTGGGGCCGCTCCAGGGCAGCCGCCGCCTTGTCGCCACCTCCACGTATCCTCTCCTGTCAAATATTTCCCGCAGAGAGGGTAAGAAAAAAAAAGCGGTCACAGCACCAAGAAAGCACCACGGCGAAGACCGCGTTGGGGGCAATTGCTAGGATTGAGGCGCTTCTTCTTACGAGTATGTTCATCTTAGGAGCGGAGCGCGGCACGGGAGGCTCGGAGCCGCCGCCGCCGCCGCCGCTTTAAGCGTTTCCCTGACGCCTCTCCACTCTACGGCTGATGCCTGATTGTGCTCTCCTACCTCGGAACCTAGCTCCGCCCGGTCCCGGTGAGCCGGTGGACGGTGAGACCGAGGCGCCGCTGAGCTCGGCGGATGGGATGGGGTTGAAGAATCAGAAAGACGGCGGGGTCTTCCGCCTCACTAGTCGTCATCCTGCCCGTCGTCCGCGCCGACTGGATGTTGTTGAGCAGCGAGCAGGCCCAGCCCGGACTCCCATCCAGTAGGCCAAATTGGGCCGCAGGGTAGGAGGAGTCCATGATGCGGCCTAATACTGGATGCTAATCAATGGCAGCTAGCTGTTAAGTGGATCTCTCTCAAAAAAAAAAAAAAAAAAAAAAAAAAAAAACCTGTTAAGTGGATGTTCCTCAAAAAAAAGTTAAGTGGATCCTTTTGAGCTTCTGCGACCGTACCACAGTGTTGCTTGCTTGCTTGATAGTACTATCAGTTAAATTGACTGTTTGTTATGTCTTTTCTGCACACACCAAGTGACTAGGTTCGGCAACACCAATGTCTAATGGTCAATTTTTATCTTTGGTACCTAAGGTGTTTAGCACTCAATCATCTGCAAAGAACACGCATGCTGTTCTTCACCAACCAATTTGCAGGTGCGCGCATTGTTCACAGAATGGTTAACCAATTATGACGAAACAGTTTATTTACCCGGGACAGCATGCAAGTACTCGCATTATGTGAGATGCAAATCTGCCAACCACTCAAATGATCAAATGACCCAGCACTCTATAGTAAGCCTCACGCCATGTTGCTGATGTTTTCTACAGTTCCACAGTGCCACTTCCTTGTCGATTATAGTGTTAAGCTATTATTCTTAACCTCTTCCTCATAAGTAATGGATGGCGACCCACCCTTGCCTCTTTTAGGTGAAAGGAAGAAAAGTATTGTGCGTGCAGTGACACACCCTTCCTAATTATGGGTGCTAATGCGTCACTGCTTGCGTGTCTTTGTCTCATTATCATTGGCGAATTCGATCACCTGATAAAAAGACAACAAATCAAATCAATCTGATGTCAGCTGCGCGCTGTGTCTGCCAATTGCCAAACAGGGGGCAGATTCAACCGGAATTGCTATTCACCGCACATGCGGTGGAAACGCGCCCGCCGCCGCACCATTTAAAGCATTGTGACAGTCAGTGGACCCCGCAGCATTGGCATGCAAGGCTGCCTCAGCGGTCAGCTGGTGTCCCTGCGTAACGCATGCATGTAACTTGCAGGCTGCCTGTCAGCTCGTTTGACGGTGGTTTTTTTCTTCTTGTTTATACTTTTAATAACCGATACTTAGTACTACACCAAGGTAAAGTTATTTTCATATAATATTTTGTTCCATCAGTGTATATGATCTGTTCACTTTTTATTTTTTTTATAAATAATATTTTGGTTCACTAGACGATTTGTTCCACATGTTAAGATTTATGTTCCTTCTATATGATTTTTTTGTTCTGCAAGGTTGGATAATTTGTTCCGGCTGTTAAAATCGGATGAATTGTTCATCCTTTTGAGAAAAAACGTTCATATTTTTTTAAATCCAAACATATGCAAGTGTGGTCTAGTTTTAAAGATTTCATCACAACAAATACAATGGTGCAATCGAAATCTGATTTGAACACTCGGTTTATGAGATATTAATTGTTTTCAAAATTTCATCTCGTGGGGCCGCGCATGTAAAATCAGGTGGGAAGGCGTGCGTGGATGTGGGAGAGCCGCATATGCGCCGACGAGTCTCCCCCGGATTCAACGGTGGAGCAGGGCGGAGCTTCAGCCCCCTACTGTTGTTCGGACAATGAAGCGCCCCTCAGCCCCTCATGATTTTTTAGGAAGAGAAGGAAGAAGGAAAGAAGGGAAGAAAGGAAGGAAAAGAAGAGGGAGCCCCTCCTAAGCTCACAGGTTGCATCTGCCACTCCTGCCAAGTATGGCTGTTTAAGACCTGGTATGACAAAAACTAATCCAAAACGGCTAAGACTAGGAGAGTGTTTAAGAGAAACGGGGAAAACACCACAAGAGTTCAGCGGCAAACATTTGAAAATCAGGTAAATATGATGAATTTTGAGCTGTTTCTGATTGGAGGAAAGCACTTGATAAGAACTTGTTATGTTTTACCAAAAAAAACATTGTTGTCATCTTTTGCAATCGAAATAAGAGCATAACAACAGGTACGATAATTGGCTATACGTCGTAGCACGTCATCACGCATGCCAAGGTGGATGAGAGAGAGGACCGAGCTTGTCGCAGCATTCATCAACCGACTCTAAGAGGAAGAAGAAAAAGGAGGAGGAAGAAAAGAAAAAGAGGAGAAAGGAAGAAGAAGGGGAAGAAGAGCACCACCTCTCTTTACATCTTGTATCCGCCACTGCAGTAGGTATAGTAGTGCTATGGGGAGTAGCGTGAGGCCGAAGTCCGTATGAACCATACTAAATATAGGTCCTTATTTAGATTCTCTCGCGGCTGGTTTCGTGCATAAGTTTGACACGAAATACACATACTCCTACAGATGCGCAATATATCGATCCACTCCTAGGCTACCTATATTCTTTAGTCATGGATAAAAGAGCTGGAAGAAGAAAAACGAGAAGAGAAAGAGGAAGGAAATGAAGAAGAAGGAATGTGAGTAAAAGACCAACACACCCCGCTGGGTTGTGTTCACCACTGCTAACTGTAGCTAGGTTTTCAGATATTGGAGTGAAAAAGGAAAAACATGTTTAGGTACGTTTTTGCACTTTTTTTGGATAACGTCGCCACGTATGGAAGAGATTGTAGGTCAATTGGCACCACAAAGCTAAAGTAGCTAACATGCATGCCATTCTTGCCTTACTCACAGCTGCTAGTGTTTGGGTCCTTCTGACCTAATTAGCCAGCCTTCCCCTTTCCCTCTAGAGGCCAAGAAAACGTAATAAAAAAATTATTCCGTGATATTGTGATAATATAGCTTAATTCCACCGAAATGATACTGTTAACCTCACAAAGATGCACAATATCCTTTGCTAATCTACAACAATACAATAATATCCATGAATTCTGATGTGACCTCCTATTCTTGTCTAAAAATCATATAATCGACGCCATGGGTGCAACTAGTGACTTTCCCATTCAAGCCATTGATGTGGTTTGATAGTCTGACGTGAAAGAAAGGCTTTCCCAGACATTCAGGAGAAAAATGCATAGCTGTCCTTTCTTAGTTAGACAATGGAATGCCCGTTCGAGCCTCTGCATCAAATGATTTGAAGTCAAATAATTTTGTTGAAATCGCCCACCATGTGATCAACTTATTTTAAAAGGGCCTCTATGGAATATCATGCTCATAGTCACCGGGAATGCGGAACGATGCCGCGTTCCACGTCCCGGGAACGCCGTTCCGGGGACGGGAACGCGGGAACGTTCACGTCCCGGCCCCTCAAAAAAAACGGCGTTCCTCGTTCCTCGATCCCGTCCCGCGACCTCTTCGTTCCGGAAACTTGGTGACTAAGATCATGCCTCATATTCCGATAAGCATAAAAGGATAATAGCCTTGCATTGGAACTGATCAGTGTTCCTCTAACACAAAGCACATTGCTGTAACATACTAGGTCACATTCTCGGAGATTTATGAAAGATTAATTTCTCTTGCCCACTTTTAAGAGAATTCAAAACACTTAGTAGCTTCAAGTAGAATTTCTGTAAATCCAACGAACACGATATAGCGATAAAAATAAGTGCTGTAGGCTTCAGCAATTTTCTCCCCTGTTTGACCTTTTAGTTGCACAAACTTCCAAACCAGCACAAACTCACCCAGGGACTCACCAGCGTTGATCTTGACTCACGCGTTATGATGCAATTTCCCACCCAAACTCACAACAATTCTGATGAATCCGTAAAAAGTGATGAGATGGACCGTGTGCACTGAGAGAAGAAATGAACTGACTATGGTTTTATAGGTGAATAGTTTTTGCAACTTTGTACCCCAAACAGAATATAACAATTTTAAACTTCTCATTTTAATTCACACGATTTTTGTCCCCAGTTTTGCAGTAGATAGCAGCAAGCGGGCCGAGTTAATCTCAGAAGCCTAAAAGCCATGCTGCTCCGGCCAGGACCGTACCGGCCCATCACAAACTCGACACACGCGGCCCGCCGCCGGCGCAGCGTCATAGTCACACGCACTTTCCTCGTAGTCGTTTCCGAGAGGAAAACACGCACACGCTTTCGTGAGTTTCGTTTCGTCTAGAAATCAAGCCGTCCTCGGCCGCCTCCCACGATCCCATCCCTGTCGTCTAGGCGAGCGAGCCGCCGCCCCGGCCCCCGCCGATGACAACTCCAACTCTCCAAGTTGGACGAGGACGAACCCTTTGACCGAATACTAATCCGCGCGGCGAAACGAGAAATCATTCCACCCGCTCGAACACCACACCACCTGCGCCCAACTCTCTCCGAAACCAGGAGGCTCCGATCCGATTCCCCGCCTTCTGCCACTGCGTTCCCACGTGCGCCCCACCCATCCAGCCCAGCGCGCCCTCTCGAGCCGCGATCCCATCCCGGGCCGGGGGCGTCGGGATCCGGCGGCACCCCCCGATGCGGCCGCCGGCGCTTCTGGCCGCGCTCGTCGCGGCGGCGCTGCTGGTGCTGCTCGCGGCCGGCGCCGGGGCGGCGACGGAGGAGGCCTACGTCACGCTGCTGTACGGCGACGAGTTCGTGCTCGGCGTGCGCGTACTGGGCAAGTCCCTCCGCGACACGGGCACGCGGCGGGACATGGTCGTGCTCGTCTCCGACGGCGTCTCCGAGTACTCGCGGAAGCTCCTCCAGGTGTGTCGACGCGCTCCAGCTCACTACAATTCACCCTCGGTGTATGAACGCTCCGCGAAGCCTCTGCAGTAGGACGTGTGCGGGTTTGGAATTGAGGGCTGTTGTTGCTCATCCTAGGGCTGCTCGCTGCGATCTCAGCTGCCAATTCGGTTACGGTTTTGGGTAGGCTCGTGCTGAATTTCGCGTTGCCGAGTGGTGTGGAGCTGGATGGGGTTAATCACTCTTGCATTGTTATTGATTTTCATGATTTGATCTAGCTAACTCAGCCTGGATGTTTGGGCACTTTGGCGGCTCTGTGAAGTGGATGCGCAGTAGTGCATACTGCATAATAGTTGTGCAGGGTTGGAATTGAGGCCGTTGCTGCTCGTTTTTAGGGCTGCTCATGGGATTACAATTTTGGGTATCACCTACTGAATTTTTTATCGTTGAGTGGCGTGGAGCTAGGCGGCGGATCACTCTTTACAGTGTTATTGATTTCCTGCCAATTAGCATTTATGTTTGTCTGAGCTGGACTTGTAGATCTTGTGTCAGTCCGATCAGGTAGCCAAAATTGACCTTGTGTACATTTCAGGCAGATGGTTGGATTGTCAATCGTATAACGTTACTGGCTAATCCTAATCAAGTGAGGCCAAAGAGGTTTTGGGGTGTCTACACCAAGCTAAAGATATTCAACATGACAGATTACAAAAAGGGTATGTTCCAATTAGGTTTGCAGTTCATCAGAGTATCTTCTGTATAATGGTTTTCACTTTGTTCCTGCCTAGTGCTCTAATACATTGCTATTTCCGCAGTTGTTTACCTTGATGCAGATACTATAGTTGTGAAAAGTATTGACGATCTTTTCAAGTGCGGGCAGTTCTGTGGAAACTTGAAGCATTCTGAAAGAATGAATTCTGGTGTTATGGTTGTTGAACCCTCTGAAACTCTTTTCAATGATATGATCAACAAAGTGGGTAGTTTGCCTTCTTACACTGGAGGTCTGTGCGCTTCTTTCCTATTCTGCATATTCCTTTTTTTTGTTACATAATTCATTTGTTAGAAGACCACAGTAATTCGTTATTCCTCTTATTTAGCTACTATTCTGGGAAAAAAAATGAGTGATGATAAATAGCTCTGTAAAAATATCCAAATATCAGTATACATGTGAAGAATTATTATTTTTTTCTTGAGAACATACATGCCTGAGCATGTGTTTCATCATAACTTATAATTTGATATCAATTTTTTAGGCAAATATTTTATTTATGTACAGAATATGGCTAATTAGCTTCAAAAAAGTAATTCATACAGTGTTGATGAAATAAGCCCTCACTGCTTAACTTCTTATAAAGCTAACCTAAGTGGGTGGTGGTTAATGAAAGTATACTAGCTCTCCTTGGAATATCAGGACCACCCTACATGGCAATCCTTTGAAAGTTTTCCAGTGGCAACACTTCTTGAGCCCTCAGTTGTGCTATCCCTCATGGAGAAACATCGTTTGTAGTCCATGGCTGCCATGAACAATTTTTTATGCTATAATGCAGCCTGCAGCATATCGTTTGTATGTTGACATGTTGCTACATATTGCCCCTCATATCTTCATTTGTTCTCTGGCCAATTAGTTGCTCCAGACCTGCTGATACCACACTATTCTTCAGTTCTACTGTCCCTACGATGCTCAAATCCCAATTGCTCGGAGCCTAGAATTTCCTCTTGATCAGCATCTCTGTCTTTCCTGGTTATTTTTTAGGACAGAGGGTGAGATGGCATCATGGAAAGAATAGTTCACATACTCATTTGGCATTGGCTTAGTGAGGCCTTTATTCTCTAGAGAACACTTCTATATATTGGATCATTTTGCATTTAATGACTTCAGCATGTTAGTGATTCAATATTTTCAACGTTTATAATTTGTGGTGCTGAATTAATTAATGCAGGGGACCAAGGTTTTCTAAATTCATATTATTCTGATTTTCCCAACTCTCGCGTCTATGAGCCAGACTCACCTTTAACTCCTGAACCGAAGACACAGCGCCTTTCTACCTTGTATAATGCTGATGTTGGTCTTTACATGCTAGCCAACAAGGTAATACTTCTTATGCGTAATTGTGTATTGATTAGGCCCAGTATCTTGGTCATCCTTCACAATTAAATGGTATATGAAAGCATTACAACGTCAACATGATTTCTTCACTCACTTGATTTACCACCACTTCTGTTTGTCAACGCACGTCAACTATCAAGGTTAACAGAGTATTGCCAGCCTTTTCATGTCATCAATCTTATGCAAATTAATCATCTCAAAATCATTTTTAAACAATTATATTGAACTTGTTCTTTCAGCTTTATCTAAGGAGTACAACATTTGAACTGCTTCTTGTTCTCTCTGAAAAAAGACCACCAGAATATGGTTGCAAATGTTTTGATTGATTGCCTTTGATTTTCTTTCCAGGATTATTTTAGTAGTTGAATTTGTTGAAGGTCTTTAGTATCACAACCAATCACCTGTGTTTTGACTGTGTTTTTACATTTTGCACTGGTTTATTTTCTTGATCACATTAGTTTACATTTTGCACTGGATGGGGAGTTTTAACTGTGTTTTTACTCCTTGTTTATTTCATGTGCTCTATAGCTTTGATGCTTGGGCTTGGTTATGGACCTGACTTCCTATTTTATGTCATAGTGGATGGTTGATGAAAAGAATTAAGAGTTATACATTACACGCTGGGTCCCCTAAAACCCTGGGACTGGTTCACAGCTTGGCTTGTAAAACCTGTTGAAATATGGCAGGTAACACCCATTTTATTAATCATTTCCTCACTTCCGTATGCAATTTTCGAAGTACAAACAACAAGCGTATTATAATCATGCTCTCTATACTTGCAGGATATTAGGCAAACACTTGAAGAATCTCTCCCAGGAACTGGTGGGGGAAAGAACCCTCATGATCAGCTGGTTGTAAAAATATTGTTCATTCTCCCATTTTGCTTGCTGTTATTTGGTTATTACCAATCATGTTTTCAGGTTATACTCTGATCCTTATAGCTATCTTTTTTATTGAAAATTTGTCATCACATGATTTTAAAGCGTTCTCGCCTTCTCATTTCATCTACATTATGTTTCTGACAGACAAACAAGGAGTTGATAAGTTTAAGATCTCTATGTGCATTTGCTAGGAGAGCTCGCCACAAATACAAGTCTGAAGAGTCACTTCCATCTTATTCAGTGGTTGGTTCAGCATCTGCATTCAGTATTTCAAACCAACGGGTTAGACCTCTGCTCTTCAGCCACAAATCTGCATTTCAACTTGAAATTTGGATGCTGCTGAATGTTGCTTATTATATCATGTTGTCACCTTTCGGAACAATTATGAAATCTAAAGAGCTTTGTTTCATGATTCCAAATGCCTCCTTCAGAGCTTTGATTCTAATATTTTGACTATGGTTAAGCGTCCATCCTGCACAATACTGAGCCAAGAGGATATCTTGCTTTATTTGAATTTTTAAAACTGGTTCTTTCACACCTTTCTATGATCTTCTTACTGAAGCATATTGCTTATATGATGTTGGTCTGATGGTTGCTTGACACTGCTGCAGTTATCAAATGGGACACACTCGAAGCTTCCTCCTTATTTTGGGGCAATTGCAGTGCTAGTCTGCTTTGTGTCTGCTAGTTTCTCTCTGGCCTTGGCTTTTGCTATCATTCCACGGCAGGTTATGCCATGGACAGGTTTGCTGCTGATGTTTGAGTGGACCTTTGTGTCATTCTTCTTATTGTTTGGGAGCTATCTTCGCTTTGTCTATCGATGGGGAAGTATCAGTGCAAATCATGCTGGGTTTAGCAATTCTGATTCATCAGAGAATCATATGGGTTCAGGTATGTTGAACTATGCAACCTCTTGCACAGTTTTGTTATCCTTTGGTGTAAACAATTTGGTCCTTTTGCAGGCCATCAGCGCAGTATGTCCGACTGTGATATGGATGCAACATTTTACTGGATAGGAATGGCGATTATAGCTACTGTTGCTGTATTGTCACCAACTATCTTGGGTATAACTGCATTATTCACAAAGTAAGACACCTGATTGGATTCTTTCTATACCCTTCTTTAATATAAAGAAAGCTGTATGGAAATTTAGTGTCTTGAGCATATAGAGATTTGTTTCATGTTCCAGCCTTACCATGGGCTATGGAAGAGAAGGTTTTCAGAACTTGGAAGGCTGCATTGAGGTGATGGAAGGGTGCTGGCATGGGGTGTGTGGCCAAGGGCTGTACCTGGGAACATAACTGATTATATAATTACTTTAGTGCAGACTTTACTAATTGACTAGTTGATTATTAGAAGGTTTGCATGCCTCTTCCATTCATAAGTGTGGCTTTACATAGAGCACTGTCAGTTCTGTTACGGAGTACTAGCTTGCATAGATCATTTTACCTCTGTTCTTGAATATATGACGTTTAGGACAAGCTTATTACTTCAAAAATGAACTAAAGTAGTTGTCCTAAATGTCATATATTCGAGAACGGAGGGAGTATAACTTAAGTACAATACATCATGCATGCAAAGCTTCTAATTATGCCAAAAGTGTTCTGGGTTACATCTGAGGATCATGTATTGACAGTTGTTTTATCGTTCTTGCCGATAGGTGATTTGAGTTCATGAACGTTTTCTTTCCTTTGGCAGGCTAGGACTAATGGTTGCTGGTGGTGTTGTGCTGGCATCTTTTATGACATACGCTGCAGAGCATCTTGCTATCTCAGCCTTCAACAAGGGTCAGAAAGACAGAAATGGGTCAAGAACTAGAAGCTTTTGTTTTTAACATCACGTAAATTCTCTACCTACACCATTGATCCCTGTTGTATTGTAGGTTTGTACACAAACAGAAAGAATGATGGTTCCTTTTTAACACATGGTTGCCTGCCCAGGGCCCCTTTTTGTAACACTGATGTCACGCTGTCAACTAGTGGTAAATATGTTCCCAAATGTTGTTTCTGCTGCACGGTTTGGCTAAATAGAGCATTCGCTGCCATTTGTTTGTTAAATTTTGTTGGTTACTCCAGAGTGTTAAGCTATACTGTGAGTCTGTGATGGCATTATTGTGATGGAACACAAACAGATGGAATCCTTGATTCACCGTTGCTTACAAGTACAATTATGAAATCCGGTTGTATACTTTTTATCCGTTCGTGTTATCAGGTGCCAAAAATGGATTAAGCGTGGATCCCAGCATAGATCTGAAAGTTAACTAAACATGCCAGCAGCTTTTCTGTAGTAATCTAAAGCAGACATACTTTCTTCTTTCCCGAATCGAAAATACAATCGTTCTGATTTGTCTGTAGTCAAATGGTTCTAATTTTTTTATAAAACAAAAGGTTCTAAATTTGACTAAATTTATAGCGAAAATATTAACATTTAACTTATTAAATATATAAAGTATTAAAAATATTTTTATATAGTAAATACACCATCCAAGTTGATTTGATTTTAATTATCTACTAGCCATAATAATATGTATAAAACGATTTATAATTGAAACGGAGGAAGAACTATTATTTGTAAATCTTTACCTAATAGAGGAAGAACTAATTTTTGTACGTCGTGGGACCCACCTATATTTTTTATTTAAATAATGTGCAGCAGAGAGGCTCGAACCGCGGCCACCAAGCAGAACAGGAGAGGTTCCCACCGTCACCCCAAATAGAATCTTACATGCGTGACATGCGTGAAGTACTAAATGTAGACAAAAAAAAATAATCCATTACATGGATGGAGTGTATGTCGCGAGACGAGTCTAAAGAGCCTACTTAATCCACGATTTGCAACAGTAATGCTATAGTAACCGTCCGCTAATTCTTAATTAATTACCCTCTAATTACCCGTCATTAGATTTGTCTCGCGATTTGCTGGCTAGATCTGTAATTAGTTTTACCAATAGTTTACGTTTACTACTCCTAGATGGTAAATTTCCTTTGACGTGACATCCCAAAAAATTTTCACCCTCCCGTCTAAACACCACCCAACTGGACTGCAGCCTGCATGTGTATAAGTGTCGGTTTTAATTTATTTGTAGTAAGCTCTCGAAAGGTCCAGTGGTAGAGCTTCACCGCCTATGACCGGAAGGTCCAGGGTTCAAGCCCCAGCCTCTGCACATTTATGTGCGTGAAAGACTGTGCGCTAAACAACCTGCCCCCAGACCTCGCATAGTGCGGGAGCTACGGCCCTGGGTACGCCCTTTTTTTTTAAGCTCTCGAAAGAGCAAGTGAATAAATAACACCAAAAGATCCATATCCCAACCAATCACTAAATAGGCTATTAAAATTTTAAAGAAAAATATATCTATAATAATGTAGTTGTTGTGTGCTACTAACCTACTCATCTACCATGACATGTTATTTTGCTAAGACTCCTCGATGTTAACGCAAAAAATAAGTGGCACAACATCGTAGTGAGACCGTGACACGATGGAGGAGGACATTGTGGTCGCGCCCGAGACGATATTGGATAAAGCCTTGGGCAACTAGGCTGGTGCAACGGCTTGCGCGTGCACATGTGACGGTGGTTCCTACTTCCTAATGCCTAGCTTTATTTTTCCTAATGCCTAGCTATTTTGCTCAGATCTCAATTGTTGGTCCGTATGTTTTGAGGTGACATGGCTCATATGGGTCCGATAATATTGATGATATTTTAATGGATCAAATTCAAATTATTAGCTAATGTTATTCATATGGGTCCGATGATAACTATTGATTATCTACATGGATATCGCCCGTAGCAACGCACGGGCATGTTTGCTAGTTTAATTTATAATGTCTGGTATTCCATATTTACATGAGGAGTCCAACAGCCAACACCCAGTGCCCACGGTGCCTGCCCGACGCGCCCACCTCGTCGCCGGTCATCAGTCATCGCCGTTCGTGTACCGCCGTGCCGGAGACGAAGATGGCGTCCTCCCTTGTTCCCCTCTTCCCAGGCTCTCCCACCCTTGTAGCGCCTAGCCAATAAGAACTCGTGACGCCGGCAGGGATAAGCAGCCCCGCGGAGGACGCGGCACGTCTGGCTCGCTGGCCATGCGCGCCCCGCCCGTCGGCGGCGGCTTCAACTCGCCGTGGACGCTCGCCGTCCGGGCCGCGGCAGACCAGGGCCGTCCCCGCCGCGCCATCGCGTTCTACCTCTCGTCGCTCCGCGCGTCCCACCGCCCCTGCCCCTTTGCCCTCGCCGCCGTCCTCAAGTCCGTGCCCCGCCTCCCGGCCCACGCCGCGCTCCCCGCGGCCGCCTCCCTCCACGCGCACCTCCTCCGCCTCGGCCTCCTCTCCCACTCGTATCCGCACGCTGCGCTCGCTAACGCCTACTCCCGCCTCCTTCCCGCGCACCGCCACGTGCGGGTCCTGCTCGATGGCGCGCCCGCGCTGCACCACCACTCCCTCCTCGTCTCGTCCAACTCGCTCCTCGCTTCCCGGCTCCGCGCGGGCGATATCCCAGCCGCGCGCGCCCTGTTCGATACAATGCCCGCGCGGGATGTCGTGTCGTGGAATTCCATGGTCGCAGGCCTCGCCAAGGCCGGCCACCTCGACGAGGCCATCGAGCTGTTCGACCAAATGCCCGAGAGGAACGCCGCTTCCTGGAACGCCCTGGTGTGTGGGTTCATCGCACAGGGCCAACTAGCCCGAGCGAGGGAGCTGTTTGAGCGAATGCCCATTAGGAACAATGTCTCCTGGATCACGATGATCTCAGGGTACACCAAAGCCGGAGATGTCCAAGCTGCAGCTGACCTGTTCGAGAGGATGGAAAGTAAGGACCTTTACGCCTGGAATGCGATGATCGCGTGCTATGCGCAGAATGGCTGCGCTAGGGAGGCGCTTGGTATTTTTAACAAGATGCTGAAGCCACATGTTTGGGTGCTGCCTAATGAGAAGACTTTCTCATCCGTCATCTCTGCTTGCTCGCAGCTGGGGGACTTGAGGTTCGGCCTGTGGGTCGAGAGTTTCATGGGGTCTGTGGGCATAGAGCTGGATGATCACTTGCGCACCGCTCTGGTTGATTTGTACACCAAGAGCGGGCGGATGGATAGAGCTTTCGATTTGTTCAGAGGCTTGCGAAGGCGAGATCTGGTGTCTTACAGCGCAATGATAGTGGGCTGTGGGATGCATGGCAAGTTAAGTGAAGCTGTTGGCTTGTTCAAAGAAATGTCTGATGCAAAGATTGATCCTAATGCGGTGACTTTTGTGGGGTTGTTGTCTGCATACAGTCACGCAGGACTGATGGAAGAAGCCCGTGCTTGCTTTGCTTCCATGTCAACCAAATATACGATTAATCCCTCAGTCGAGCACTACACCATTATGGTAGATCTTCTTGGGCGTAGTGGAAAGTTGGACGAAGCGTTCCAGCTGATCATGCAGATGCCAATGCGGCCTCATGCTAGTGTTGGGGTGCCTTGCTTCTTGCTTGCAGGTTGCACAACAATGTTGAGCTTGGAGAAGTTGTTGCTTCGAAGTGCTTTGAACTGGAGCCTGAAGAGACTGGATATTACATTCTCTTGGGTAACATATATGCACAAGCACAAAAGTGGGAAAAGGTTAAGAGGTTAAGAAGGATAATGACAGAAAGAGGCTTGAGTAGATGCCTGGGAGTAGCTGGGTGCATGTTGCATAAATCCATTCTATGGGCCTCACTAGTATCATTTTGATCAATAGCGCCATTTACTTAATTGACAATTAGCACACAACTCAGAATTTCGTGCACTGAATTTGAGTAGATGGGGAGTCAATGACACCAGTTATTTAGTTGCTCATCTTCACCGAATTTCCATGCTTCATGTTTTATGACTTCTCTATGTGGGTTCAGAGAAGCTTGGATTCAGTTGAAGAGATGGAGGTTTGGGCTCAATAATATGGGAAAAGAATGCCAAAATGGCCATGTTGAGAAACTATGACTATCGCCCTAAGGTTAAAAGTTTCCTGTTTGTACTCATACCACATA
The DNA here is from genome assembly GCA_015476505.1 of Urochloa ruziziensis. Lineage (NCBI taxonomy): Eukaryota > Viridiplantae > Streptophyta > Magnoliopsida > Poales > Poaceae > Urochloa > Urochloa ruziziensis. Next base: position 42,416,969 of record CM027125.1, read on the forward strand.
GTAACACCCTTATTCCTTCCACAGTGTTTTAAGTTCGTCAAGCAATGGTCTTAGATAAACATCGATGTCGTTGCCAGGTTGCTTTGGACCTTGGATAAGCACCGGCATCATAATGGAACTTCCGCTTCATGCATAGCCAAGGAGGTAAGTTATAGATACATACAGTCACAGGCCAAGTGGCTATGACTACTGCTCATTTCACCAAATGGATTCATGCCATCAGTACTTAAACCAAGCCTTAAATTTCTTGCTTTCCCTAAGGTTAAAAGTTTCCTGTTTGACTCATACCACATAGTAACACCTTATTCCTTCCACAGTTGTTTAAGTTCGTCAAGCAATGGTCTTAGATAAACATCGATGTCGTTGCCAGGTTGCTTTGGACCTTGGATAAGCACCGGCATCATAATGAACTTCCGCTCAGCATAGCCAAGGAGGTAAGTTATAGATACATACAGTCACAGGCCAAGTGCTATGACTACTGCTCATTTCACCAAATGGATTCATGCCATCAGTACTTAAACCAAGTAAGGGGAATAACAGACATCCCACTGCTCATCCAAAAGCATCTGCCCTTCAAATTGAACTCAAACCAGCCTGGGAAGGGGGCGGAATCTACCAAGGCATTGGTGAAGGATTGCGATCCCAGCAAGGCTTGAGTAAGATGCCTGGGAGTAGACTGGTGCATGTTGCATAAATCCATTCTATGGGCCTCACTAGTATCATTTTGATCAAGCGCCATTTACTTAATTGACAAATTAGCACACAACTCAGAATTTTCGTGCACTGAATTTGAGTAGATGGGGAGTCAATGACACCAGTTATTAGTTGCTCATCTTCACCGAATTTCCATGCTTCATGTTTTATGACTTCTCTATGTGGGTTCAGAGAAGCTTGGATTCAGTTGAAGAGAATGGAGGTTTGGGCTCAATAATATGGGAAAGAATGCCAAAATGGCCATGTTGAGAAACTATGACTATCTCTTATGTTGTCTCTAGATGATGTGGATGATCTATTGGAGATTTATGTCACCTTGCTACCTTGGAACATCCAAGCATTCCTTAGGGAACTCATAATAGGACTGTTTCCATTAACTTTTACTCCTATATGTGTATGTTAGTATATAGACTTTGCAATTGTACATTAGTTACGCATTGCCTTATGCCTCATAATTGATGTTAACTGGTGCCTGCATAGACTAGTTATGTAATGTTTTGTGCCTCCTGTAATTGCTCTGCACATGGTGTTATCTTATCAATTACAATTTACTTTGCAGTTGTGTATTAGCAGAGTATAATGTCTTTTATGCCTTCCATATTTGATGTTAATTGCTGTCCACAGGGCTGCCCATGGGAAAATGGTGAATGTTGTGAAGAATTGCTTGTTGACATGCAGAAGGGCGGCTATTGTCAAGTATTAGGTTCATCACCTTTTCAAACAGTGAAATAACGAAAGTATTTTCCAAACTCACACTGAGTGTAGTTACTGTGTATATAGCATGGATGCTATCCTTTCATTTTAAATTCATGCTGGATATGGAGAACTTTTACTGCTATCAAACGAACAATACATACTATTGCAGAAATGCGGCAATGAACTCTTTGTTCTCTATTTGCAGCTGTCTGAACAACTTAGACAAAGAGATGAAATATAAAGTCCTTTAGAGGTAGCTTATGATGTCGTGTTACATTTTCAGGAATGGCAGTTGAAAAAGGTCTGTGTATTTTCATAAAATTGTGTCACGTTGAAAGTACAAGGGCCAGCCATGACAAAAAAAAAGTCACTCGAGTACTCGAGTGACATTTCTTCAACTATACTCCGTATGATTGAATCATCAGGTGCGCTACTTAGCCCGTGTTTAGTTCGCGAAAACATTTCGTGAAAAGATTTCGGGTTTTGATTTTATCAATTTAGAAGTAGTAAATGTAGACGAAAAAGGTGGAAAGTTATATGGATAGGTTGAAATCTCGAGACGAATCTAACGATGGTAATTAGAGAATAATTAATCCATAATTAGCAGATGATTACTGTAGCACTACTATTGCAAATCATGGATTAAGTAGACTCATTAGATTCGTCTCGCGATTTACAGTCTATCCATATAAATTTTCACCTTTTTCATTTACATTTAATACCTCATGCATCAAAGATTCTTCTCTGATGTGATGGATGAAAATATTTCGGGTGCGAACTAAACATGGCCTTACCATATTGGGGACCTCATCCTGTCGCTTTCCTTTCCAACCTGCAATGATTACTTACGATTCTTCTTTGTGTAGTTACATTGGCTGTTGTGATCATCCTGTTTGATTTTTTTTCTCTCCATTTGATCCTTGATGCTGCAGTAACCCAGAAGATACGCTGGTAGCTCCTTATGTGCCTTTCGGTTTATGCTGGACTCTGCGGCAAAGCTATTGGATTCTTTTTGTAAATCTTGACGATGCTAGATGTACTTCATTGTGTCATTTGGGACAACTGCTTGTAGGGTATGATGCGGCGACGCTTTGTATGACCTATGAATGACGATAAATCCAATTCAAACATTCAGCAAATCATTCTGACTGACTAGACGATCCTGTTAAATGATACGGTGACTGAATGCTTCACCTTAATATGTTGACATGTGAATGATACAGTTGATGCGATACTCAGGATTTGGATCAGAAAGCTTCATACTAGCAATTGAAGCATTTGGAAAGGTTAGGTCCATTGACCAGGCAGTGAAGATATGGGTTAACATAAATTCAACAAAGAAGTCAAGCCTTACAGAACAGTTCAATTCCGTTTTATCAGTTTACTGTAGGCGTGGTGTTGTACGCATCAGCTGTGTTCAAAGAAATGAGGACAGTGGATGCCAGCCGAATGCTATTACTTATCACCACTTAGCTTTAGGTTACTTGAAATCAGGTCTTGTTAAAGAAGCTTTGAACACAAAGGATATGGGAAAGAAAGAAGTTGTCAATAAGAAGGTGAGAAGTTCAACACCGTTGGAGGCCACACATGTTACTTAAGAACTTTGCAGAAATTGACGACTTAGAAAATGCAAAGAGAGTATTTGGAGAACTGAATGAATCAAATCGTAAGAATTCCTTCATGTACAACACCCTCCTAAAAGCTTGTGGGTGAAGGCAAAGTTATGAACCAGATTTGTTGAGGGCAATGATTTTGAGGGGGGCAATGCCTGATGCTGAGACATATAGCCTTCTCAGACTGATCCAACAGTTCAAGATATAATGGCTTCCCTGTGGTGTGGCTCTCAAGGAGTTCAAGGATTACCGGTCCAGAATAGACATACAAAAATCAGTAGTGAACTTGTAGAAATCATTTGGTGCACATGACCACCGAATTCTCCAAAGAAAAGGAAAAAAAAAGGAGCCAGACAATTCTACATTGGGCTTTCTTGATCTCCAGAAATGAGCTGCTCTCTATCGATGAAGGTAAACTGTTCAGAGGTCGCAAAGAATGTCATCAATTTTAAGAAATGGGTGCTGTAACCTTTACGAATGTTCAGGTAGTCAAATGACAATGCTGAAATGTAAATGACATACACATGAAAATGTTTACTTATTTGATCGTCTTCATTTGCCATATACAGAGCTCTTCTGTGATGTGCAGTTGCTGATTATACGTCAATGTCCCATGGAAGATTTTGTTAAGATTAAGAAAATCTCTGCTTGAGAAATGAGAATGTTACCGCTTACCAGTTGTCTGCAACTCTGCATTATATGTGACAACCTAGTTGTGTGCTATTTAGTTAAGAGTGCCGTTAAAAAAATATCTAATAGAAAGGAGCACTCACATTTTGCAGTATAATGTACAAATTTATTTGCTAATTCCCAGTGACAGAAGAGAAATCTTAATTCTCAATATGGCTTGCTATAGAAGGGATTGTAGACTTGAACCCAACAAATCTGTTTGTGGTGCACTCTGATTCAGGTCACACTTCATTTTTTGCTACCCCAGTCACAGTGACACTGGCAATTTGAAGCAGAAACATAAAGATCCAAGCAAACTCAATGGTGTTCCTTATGCTAGAATAACTTCTTAATAGGGCACTCTTGTAAAATTAAAGCTAGTTCAACTCAGGAATGCCTCATAAAACTACATAATGACATATCATACCAGTAATAACAGATCCAAAATTAGAATATATATTCCAAGCACACAAAAGAACAATATTTATCATTGATATTGGAACTGATATTTCAACTCCTTTTCCATGTAGCTACATACATGGTATGTAAGAGCAAGGCAGGATGGCATATACATTCCTAAAATTATTAACCTGGAGATGTTATTGGAGCTAATCATGGTAATAACTACCATTGGGGCATGGTCTGTAGGTTTTATTGAAGAGAGTGACAGCACTCTGGTACCTACTGTGGCCTCCTCCTCGTTCTTCTTGTGACTGTGGACTCCGAAGGCATTGAACGCCTACTTGACCCAGGCTGCCCCACTATAACAGCTGTGGTGCTAGAATTCGACAGTTGCTCCACAGATGATGACTCCTGGGGAGCTGCAGGAGTCGCTGGTGCAGTATTGTTATTAGCATTAGAAGATGGCAATGGTATCTGATTGCTGCTCTCAGAGGCAACATTGCCCATATTCAGCATTACTGCAGTTGCAGGTATGGAAGAGGATGTATTATTATCTTGCCTTTGCTGTCTCCGAGCCCTAGCCCTTTGCCGGCCTGCAGGAACAACATTCATCTCGATCCCAGTTGGGCTTGGGAGGCCTCTCACTATGCCCTGGTTTTCTATTAACTGCCTCACCACCGTTGCAATTCCTCTTGTGTCTGTCATTTGCAGCTGCTGCCTCAGGCTCTCCCTTCTGTTTGCTTGCGGCCTGGGTGGCATGTCAAGGTTGGCAGAATCCCCTTCTTCACCGCCTCTTCCATAAATCGGAGTGACATTCACTTCAAGCACCTCGCCCTTGCAGACAGGGCACTCAGAATGGGCTGAATGTGAATGAAGCCACCGGTACAAGCACGGCCAGCAGAAGAGGTGACCGCAAGGTGTAACCACAGGCTGTTTAGCCGCGTCAAGACAGATATTGCACTCAAAGCTGGAGCTGCATTCACAGCAACCGTCATTCTTAGCAGCACCCTTTCCACCCACCTTGTTGCCATCCATCTTTTGACGCCTTGCTGCTTCTAAAGAGTTATGGGTGCGTTGGATTGCCCAGACCAGTCTGTCAGCATCCGGACTAGCTGCCCGTTGGCTGCGGTTCGCTGATCCTGGCCTCACAATGCTGTGCTGCTGGCTAATCTGGATCACCCTCTGAAAGCGGAGCTCAGGAGTCCCTGCTTCAATTGCACCAGCCCCTCGAAGGGACCGACGCAGTATGCTTGCGTTAACCATCTCCATTCCACCATCACCACCAGCAGCAGCAGCCACCCGACCAGGGCGCACAAACCTTTCCACCAATGGTGTAAGATCATCCCCTTCCAACCCAGAGGCAGCCACCAGCGGCCGTGAGACATTGGCACCGTCCACTGGGGCCAGCTCTGGAGCATCAGTGTCCTCTTCACCATCGGCGCTGTGGCCGTCAAGCCAGGCATAAACTATGGGATCAAGCATCAGCTGCTCCTCCGGGGTAGAGAGCGCATTCGACGGAGAGTAGGCCACCGCCGGGGCGAGCGATTCCTCAGGCTCGCCAGTTCTTGCGGCGTCCGGCGCAGGATCGGTCGAGTTGGGCATCAGCAACGGACAATCGAGCGCGGCGTCGAGCCGGCCCGGAGGCCGCGGCAATGGAGGGAGGCCGAGGTACAAGTTTAGATCCATGCGCCTCCTGCTCCGGATGCCCTCCGCAGCCTCCTCGCCCGCCATGCCTGCGCAAACACAGAAGCCGCCTGCTCTCCGCCGATTAATCGAGAAACTTACACGGCCTCTCGCTCCCGCTCCACGGCCTACCAGCGCCTGCAGCGCCCGAAGTCGTCGCCTTCTTCGCGAGGCGCGGAGCAGAGGGGGGATCGGAGGAACGAGACGGAGCAGTGGCGCAACGGAGGTTGCCGCATCCTTACCCACAGGCAGATCGGGATCAGATGCCGGCGGAGGACCTTGTGCTCGCGCTGGAGGGGAGGAGGAAGGCGGCGCTGAGGTTGGGGGCGGCGGCGGATGGGGAGGTGCGCGACGATGCGGTATGAGGAAAGGCGACGGGGAAACGATGGCGCTCTGGATTGTCTGAACTCTGATGCGCTGGCTGTTTTTAAAGCATTTTACCCCCGGACTTGTGTCCGACTTTGGAAAACCCTCTGAATTCGAAAACCCTAAAAATCTTTCGCAGCCCATTTGTCAAATTACTCTCATAGACCGAGTCAAAATGCAGTGGCGAAACTAGAGCAAAATAGTGAGGGTGCAACCGCCTTGTGGGTGCATAGAGTTGAGTCATAGAGGGTGCATATATGATGAAAAATTAGACATTTTACTGTTTTTGCAAAGTTAGTTACAATGTACCTCCGCCCCTGTCAAAATGACTTTTATCCTACGTGGTAGAGGCATTACCATTTATCCAGCACAAACACTAAAAAAAAGTATCGACCATATTTTTTATGTCCTCTCGTCTTCTTCTCCAGCTCCAGAGAGATACTCCGTAGGATGCAATGGGCGAGGAGAGAGAAAGAAAGATGGAGGACGAGATAGAATGAAAGGAAGGGTGAGGCTTAGCACATTAGGAGTGTTAGAGGTCGACATCGCCTTTAAGGTGGCCTCGCGCTGAGATAAGGCCAACTTCCTTGTGTACGAGGTCGAGGCGCGCGCCTCAAGGGTGGGTCCCGCTCTAGAATAAAACCCTCGTGATGTTTTATTTTTGTCGGTCCCACTCGCCTCCTCTCAATACTTTCATTACCGTCCTGCCTCGACGAGCTTACATCCTCCCATGTCGCATCCTTCCCACTGCGAGTGCAACAATACCATTGTCGCTTCCTTCTCCGTTCCCTTGCAGTCGTTGGCGCCATCTTCTCCTACTCTATTCATGGATTCACTACGCTGAGCTCTTTCTCCGTCCGTGGATCCACTGCGCAAAAGCTCCTCCTTCATCCATGGATCCACTACGTGGAGGGGAGGGCGGCAGCTTGCGCGTAGGTCGACCAGGAAGCCCTCGCGCACCCATTCGCCTGTGAAAGTAGCGGGCCCGTCGTCATCCGCCACTCCGCTGCATCAAGCCACTCTCCACACGTGGTGTGGCCCCGCCATCATCCTTTGGTCGATTGCTTATTGCTTGTGGTCAGATCTTTATCGCTTTTGCCTTGTGACCTCCTAGAGCTGGTTATGTTATGTATGAGGTGAGTGCTTGTGGTCAGATCTTTATCTCTTTTGCCTTGTGACCTCCTAGAGCCGGTTATGTTACGTATGAGGCGAGTCTTAAGAGAATCCTTACTAATTGTTAGTTTTAGAGATTTTGATTAAAAAGGTACCTTTAAACAACCTCTCTATTTAGTTATTCAAACATAGTCACTCTCTATTTCGGATTTCTCGCTAGCTAAATATAGAAAAGAGAATAGCTCTCTAGAGTGCATGCAAGATATAGAAAATGTGTTGGAAAACAGGAAGATATAAAAAACGATTTTTATGCAAATAACTCTCTAAATGATGATTTAGAGAGTAAGTTTTAGAGAAATTCTTGAAGATGCTTTCAAGAGACTATTTAAGTTTGACTGGCTATTTCTTGATGTTAGCTAGTATATAAAATAAAATGTCCTTAGAAAAAGATGATATGAACCAACAGACTCTCTAAATCTTTCCAATCAATATGGCAAGTTGCGGCTAGCCAAATATAGAAAGCATGGAGCAAGAAATAGCCAAGGAGATAAAATAAAAATGATGATAAAAGTCTGTTAGAAACCCTTCTTCTTCTAAAATAGTTATATTTACATAACCAAATTGATTTAACCAAATTGATTTAGTCAATCCGGAAAATGCTCGGGGCTAAACCTCCGGTTTTCAAAACTCCGCATGCCTTTATGTGTGGGTTCAATATAGGTGAGGTGGAAAAAAAGAACGGGATTATAACACATGTAGGTTCTACTATGTGGCCCTACTGCCAAATCAGCAAAACTAAGCGAGCCCAAGACGGTCAGATGATTTTAATTTGGTTGTGGGTGGGACCACCGCAAGGTACGCTTCGGCTAAACGTGGCGCGGGACCCACTGTGAGACCGGTATTTTAGGCCGTGTTTAGTTCCGCGGTGAAAAGATTTTGGAAGGGAATCTTTTCACATTTGAAGTATTAAACATAGACTAATTAAAAAACTAATTGCAGATTACGTTTGGAATTCGCGAGACGAACCTAATGAACCTAATTAATCTGTCATTAGCACATGTTACTGTAGCATTGCTGTAGCAATTTAGTGTCCAATCACGTCCTAATTAGACTCGTTGGATTCGTCTCGCAAATTCCAGTCCATCTATATAATGCGATTTGTTTTTTACCTACATTTAGTACGCCATACATGTGTCTAAATATTCATTTTGGATTTTGGATGGCCTTAAGTGGTTTTTTCAGAACTTTTGCATCGAGCCAAACATGTACTACAGGAGTATCCGTAATAATATTTTAATTCACATAAATAAAATCTGGGTTTTTTAGTGCTCAATTGGTATTTGATCCGTAAAAATATTTTAATGAGGAGCACTAGAGCCGAGCCCACGGCGTCCTAGCAAGATCCGAATATTCTGCGGCGCGCGATGCCGTTAAATAGGCGCTCCCCACCCTGCTGGGATGGTGGAACTCGGATCGTGGAACTCTCCCGAAGCGAACGGACCGCGACGAAGCGAAACAGATCTTATGAGCGAGCAACTGAGGCGCGACTACGAGATCGGCGAGGAGATCGGCCGCGGCCGCTTCGGCGTGGTCCACCGCTGCGCCTCCCGCGCCACGGGCGAGCCCTTCGCCGTCAAGTCCGTCGACCGCTCCGCCCTCGCCGACGGCCTGGACCGCGCGCTGGCGGAGCTGGAGCCCAAGCTGGCGCGGCTCGCCGGCGCCGGCGGCGCCAACCCCGGCGTCGTGCAGGTGCGCGCCGTGTACGAGGACGAGTCCTGGACGCACACCGTCATGGACCTCTGCACGGGGCCCGACCTGCTCGACTGGCTCCGCCTCCGCCGCGGCGCGCCCGTGCCGGAGCCCGACGCCGCCCGCGTCGTCGCGCAGCTCGCCGAGGCGCTCGCGGGGTGCCACCGCGCCGGGGTCGTCCACCGCGACGTCAAGCCCGACAACGTCCTCCTCGACCTGGATCCCGCCGGGGAGGCGCCCCCGCGGGTGCGGCTCGCGGACTTCGGGTCCGCCGCGTGGATCGGCGGCGGCGCCGGAGGCGAGGGCGCCGCCGAGGGGCTCGTGGGCACCCCACACTACGTGGCGCCCGAGGTGGTGGCCGGCGGCGAGTACGGCGAGAAAGTGGACGTGTGGAGCGCGGGTGTGGTGGCGTACGCGCTGCTCTCCGGCGGCGCGCTGCCGTTCGGCGGCGAGACGCCCGCGGAGGTGTTCGCGGCCGTGCTGAGGGGGAGCCTCAGGTTCCCGCCCGCGCTCTTCGCCGGGGTCTCGCCGGCGGCCAAGGACCTGATGCGCCGCATGATGTGCCGCGACGCCTCCAGAAGGTTCTCCGCCGAGCAGGTCCTCAGTAAGTCGCTCGGATCTTTTCCCCCCTTCCTCATGTCGAATGATTCTGCTCTGCGCTGCATTTGTAATGCTTAGATTTGTGTTTTTTTCTCTTTCGTTCCGTGGATTATTAAATCGTAATCCGATCGGACACCAGCGCAGATCATGCGCCCTATCTGCCTCTCCAACAACTTATCTAATCCTGGATTTGTCTTAAAAAAATGCAGGGCACCCGTGGATCCAGAGTGGAGGGGGCGCCCGAGAGAAGGTGGTCCAGGCTACCTGAATCCACGGCGAAGGCGACCGGAATCGATCGTGTGTTCATCGGAATCCGACGAGTTTTGTCCATATCAATCGACGTCTCTGTATATCCAGTACGAGACCGCGGCGAGGATAGTGGTGTGGAAAACGTCGCGCGCGCCCGGGACTGACGTCTGACGGTGTAGCCTGGGCTGTTTTCCTCTTTTGCTTTTGGGCCTCTTTTCGGCCGCCCTTTGCTTAAGAATGTGATGCTGGTGATGTATGTCTGAACCGTCCATGTACAAAATGAATAAGCAGCGTGCTAGTAGATTTGAGCTTCCGCTATGGTTCGATTCCCGTTCGGTTGTGGATTTGTGGTTCAGTGGCAGTTTTGAAATGCCAAATTTGAGGGCGCTCATGAAACATTTTTGCAGCGAGATATGGTTTTTTTTTAAGACAGGCAGCGAGATATGTTTTTTTTTTAAAGACAGGCAGCGAGACCCACCTTACCTATAGGCTATAGCCAGAGCTGCTTATCCATTGGTAACGCTTTCAGGCTATCCGTTTCGTTTCATTTCGTCTCGTTTCACTTGCGGACTGTGTGCCGTTCTCTGAAGACAACTAATACTATGTTACCAAGCGTTGGCAGTGCTGATTGTCTCTGATCACATCCATGAAAAGCACCAATAACCTTTAGTTAATTATCGACAGCCTGCGATCACTCACACTGGCGAATCAAAAGCCACTCTCTTTTCCTTTGCTCACACTTCACCACCTGCTACGCGTGATATTCCCGTACGTTTACCAGTACTTCCAGGAATTCTACTTCCAGATGGAATCCTGTGCCGTGGCTGGCTTCGTGCACCAAACCCCCCCTACCGCACACGGGCACACGGCATATCCCTTGGTTTATCCTCCTGCGCGGTGCCGGACGAGAACCGTACCACCGGCGGGCCTTTTGTATGTGCTATATCCTTTGCTTGGTTTGCAAGCGGTCCGATGTGGAGAGGCAGACGATTCCTTTTGCTTTCCTTGGAACTTGGAAGGCCCAAGGGTCGTCCACGCCTGGCACAGTCGCACTGTAGCGCGCGAATGCTTGGTGCAGCTGAGTGGCTGGATGGAGTAGATAAGATAAGTTGGTGCCCTTATTGGCCTCTCTTTTCTCAGCCCAACGTGCTAGTGTCTAGTGGATGCAGGGAATATGGTAGCTGAGCAACCGCATACGGCTCCAAGATCTGCTAGTGCCTAATGCCCTTAGGGTCCAATTAAACTGATGGAGGCCCTTTTAACTGTGCCAGACAGCACTTTATTGTGTTTGTGCTGTCTTTTCTGGAGATGTAGTGTGTGGGCTTATGGCCGTGACGCTCTCTCCGAGCAATACTGCTGTTAGCGCTTACTCCCTCTGTCCCGAATTAAATGTCGTTCAAGCTACAATAGTTTGTCCCGAAATAATAGTCGTCGGCTACTCCCTACTCTCACCTGCAGGTTGTAGCTGTACGCGTTGTGCACCTGCCTTGTCCCTTCCTCAGCCCCTCACAGACTCACCCAATCAGTCAATTACACGCACTAGTTCTGCCCAAGCTGCACTGATTCCTGCCACAATCATACGCACTCACGGAGTATTTTTATAGGGGTAGCAGGGTCTTTTGCCGATCACGTTGATTCCTGTCCTGGCTGCTCCGACGACATTTAGGGGGTGTTTGGGAGAGCTCCAGAGCACCAAAAACAGCTCCACTCCATCATCTCCAAAAAGTTTTCTGCCAAACACGTCCAGCTTCACCATCTCCATCTCCAGAAAAAAGATGGAGATGAGAGTCATCTCCACGTATTTTTAAGAGTACCTCAAGGGGTGCTCCAAAACAAGCGTTACATACCTCCTCATGGAGATGAAAGGTAATTACCCACCATGCCACTCGTTACACAGTCCAACGTACCGGTTCGGAATAGAAAAGATAGAACAGTCGTCGTCATCTTCCTCGACCTCACCTCCACTCCGCCCGCCATGGCTCCTGCCCCCACGGCCGGAGCAGCGCCGCCCTTGCCCGCTCGCCGGAGCCGCACCGACCGCCCGCCCGCTCGCCCCTGCCTCGTCGCGACCGCGAGCCGGCGGCGACGGACGCGCCCCCCGCCACGCTTCGAGCTGCGGCTTATGGAGACCGGCCCGCTCAGGCCCGACAGCTTCATTGTCCATGTCCAGGCTGCAGGGCAGTAGTGCCGGCGATCTGGCCCCTCGTGTCAAGTTCATGCTGCACGGTGAGGACAAGAAGCCCGAGCTGCCAGCGCCGCCGGCAACCGGCGTCGAGATTTGAGCCATGTGTTTTTCCCCATCTCGCTGTACTGAATCCTGACGATAGGAGCAAGAGGCATAGCAGCGTGTGGCGCTGCGCGTCGCTGTACTGAATCCTGACGATAGGAGCCGGCGGCGGCGCTCGTCCGGCTTGGATTGCAGAGGAAGAAAGTGACGGAAAGGAAACTGCGAATCGAGGCTAGCTTCATTTCGATTTCGCAGCGCTAATTAGCAGCAGTTGGAAATTGGTAGCAGATAACGTCGTTTAAACATATTTTGATTTGGGAGTAGTCCGACTTAGATTTTGTAGACAGCTTGCTTCTTCCCCAATGGATTCGAGCTCCATGCCATGAATGTTCAGGAGAACAGAGGGGAGGGAAAGAAGCAAGCGTATCGAAGAGATAGAAGAGGGAGAGAAGAGGAGACACTGATAGGTGGACCTGTTCATAATAGGTAAAATAGACTATTCCCACTAAGTATTCACGTTTCTGAAGCTGGAGCACCACAATTTGCCAAACACGTACATTAGCTCCATATTTTTTTAGATATTGTGGAGTGGAGCTAGCAAAGTGTGGAGCCAGTGAAGTTGGAGCTATTTTTTTTTGAAGCTCTGCCAAACACCCCGGGACGGAGGGAGTACGGAGTAGCAGGTACGGAGTACCCGAGTGCAGATCAAGCAAGCTCGTGAGTCCGTGGACCACGTACGGCCATGCACATGCACGGCACTGAAGGTCCAGACCCCACCCGCAAGAATGGTCCCGCCGCCGGCAGAGACATGTTACCCACCTGCCCGCCAAATCAAAGCTGCCGGCCCGGGTCGATCAGACATGTACTCCGTACACGTGCTGCTGGCTGCTGCCTCCTCTTGTGCCGGCTGCTTACCTATTCCTGCCTGGCTGATGCACCACTGATCCATCGTGGCTGTGCGCACGTAACGCCACCGGAGATGCAGCTCTGCTTCTGCTTAGACAATTGGGTGGTGCACGTCCGCTCGTCCCCGCCCGTGATTTTTTTTCTGCTCGTTCGTTTCGTTCGGTTGGACGAAAAGTCAAAGAGAAGATAATTTGTTAGGCTGGTTTAACTGAGAAAAATTAATCTGTTGGGCTGAGATAATAAATCAAGGTTGGTCGATCAGGTCTTCAGATGCCAGTTGGCACTGAGCAAGCACGTAGGCTAGACACGATTGAGCTTCAGAGAAAGGAAATAGAGCACTAAGGGCGTCCGCAGTGTAAAGACCCAACCCCAGGTCTTAGATGGGACCCATTACTGATGTGACAACAGCTGATACATGAGCTACAATGGATAGAATCAGCGGCCGCGTCTATACGTGGGCCCGGAGCACTAAAAATAATCTTCCTCTCCTCATCCGGTCGTTGCTTCCCGGGAGTTCCAGTCCGCTCGTTTTTCCCCAGTCTCCGTCCGTCTTCATCCTCTCGAGATCCAGATCCACTCGCTGCATACGCCGCCGACAGCGGCGTTAAGATTGGGTGTACGGGAAGTTGCAGATCGGGTCCTTCATCACCGGCGGCGCTCCTGACAAGCACGCGTTCTGGGCGGATAACCTCGCGACGAAGAGGAAGCCGGTCCTCGCCAGCGGCAAGGCGGCCGTCGTGGGCGCACCAGCGCTCTCGCCCGCCTCACGGGCTGAGGCCGGTGGCCCTGCCGCGTCCGGCGGTGACAGCGGCGCTTCATCGTCCATGGAGCCGTCCGTCGGGGAAGGCAACGTCGATTTGTTTTTCATGGTAACGACTCCGATGCGATTTGATTTACTGTCTTTCGATTTCACTAAGACGTGCTCAATGGCAATAGAATATGTGACCATGTTAATTTAATTTAGAGATACTTTAATCGATGCCAATACAAATTCTGATTGATTTGGGAATACAACAAATCTGATGAAAGAACTGAAAATTACAAAACAGTTGCATGAGGGACACGAACACATAAACCTACAGGATTTGTTCTAAGGTTGCTAACCACCAAATTTTTGTCATATGTGCTCTACCAGATCTGCCTTGAGACGCATGTGTGCCTCTTTGTCATGAATCTTATCATTCATCTCTAGGATTCTAGTAAATCCATGAATTGGTCCATGGTCAAGTCCGACTATTGGTCTGGTAGATCGTCCTTCTTCATATATTTGTAGGTGGGCTGTTTTGGAAATACTGGGAATGGTTGAATGTTGGACTGTTTTGGGGGAACTGGGACATATTGAAAGTTGGGCTATTTTGGAGATATTGAGAATGATTGAAGGTGTTGTGTGGGAAATTTTGCATGTGCTGTAAGTTGGAGTTTTCTGCTCTTGTATTTCTAGGATCAGAGGCAACTGGCCTAGTTAAATTTCCCTCAAATGGATCCATCTGAATGGAGCACTATTTACTGAGGCTTGCTTCTCTCTTTGTATGCAGGTCGCTAGGAAGGAGAAAACAACGTGTTGATTTCAAATAGAAAAGGCTTGAGAAGGCGACTGAATTTGCAAGTGGAAAGGCTATTTGAAGGAGGAGGATGCAGGAAGGCAATAGGCAACGGTAGTATTTCCAGAGCGCGTAGAAAGGAGGCAACGGTCGGGTGTGGGTGTGGCAGTTGAATCTGTATAGTTGGCATTATTTGTTTGTCAGACAAATAATTTTTTAATGGCATGGGAGCCGCTCCCATCCAAGGGACCTGCTTCCCTATAGAATCGGGCATACAGTGTATGGAACCTACTCCTATAGACGTATTAAATGTATGGAACTGGGATAGAAGCGCCCATTGCGGAGGCCCTAACGGAGTATCAGCTTTTGGCAAATTAGGCCACCTCGGTGCTCTTAGAGCAGGTTTAATAATGCCGCCGGCGGGCTGTATGTGCGGCCAAACGCTCGCTGCTGCGCCCGCTGCTGGCTGGGAGCAGGCGGTCTCTTGCTGCAGGCCCACATGCAGAGATCGGGAGGGCAGTTTGAGCGGGCGGTTAACACAACGCCCGCTTTCTTCTCTCCTCTCATCTCTCTTCTCCACATAGGATTTAGCCTGCTTGCAGCATGTTATAATACTTGCTCTTATCTTATCAGACACTGCAGAGTGGCTCTACGTGTTCTGGGAAGAGAAGAAAACAGCAAACAAGAGTTAGGTATAGTCCCACAACAAACAAAGATGGATTGTTTCAGTATTATAATTTATAACCCAAACAATCAGGTAAAGGGATTTGGTGGATTATCGTGGATCTATATGTTGCATTGCATCTCCTGATGGATGGCGACCGTAGACATTTTTTTTTAATGTCGTTTCACTAGTTTTTTAATCCCTCGAACAATCTCAAGAGCTAAAGTAGCTAGATACAGATAAACATTTGCATGATTCTTATATATAATATGTTTGTTCACGCTGGTTCCTGCTTATCCACTGACACTGCAGAATCACCTAGCGCTGCTCAGGAGGCACCTTTTCCTGCTGCGCACATTTGATTCCGATAAGCATTCTCCTCCCTGCCTTGCGCCTCGCGTGCCTTATCACCTGCCTCCCGTTCTTCTTCATGTACGTAGACGAATAATCCTTCGTGCCCTACCGCACGGCATAATCCTCGGTTTATCCTCTACGGCGCCGGACGAACCGTACCACTGGCGCATCTGCTTCTGCTCCTCTTTATTCTGGCCTTTCGTGCTCGTTTGGTTCGCAAGCGGACCTAGTGCAAGTGCAAGAATCCGCGAAAGAGGTTGGCGGAGGTATAATCGGAGAAGATTCTCCACTCCTCTCCTTGGAAGCTTCGTGCGCTGATCGATCGCGGCACGCGAATCTGACTGTACTACGTAGCTTGTGCTGCGTTTCGTGGGTGGTGGTTGTTGCTTCAGTTGCTTGTGTGTGTTGCCGTTGTGCATGCGTTTTCTCAAAGACTGATATGCTCTTGCTCGTATCGGCCGGCCTCTCTTTTCAGTCGAATATAGCGCAGAGAATATGATGCTTTGGAGCACCTCGACAAGTTCCAACGACCCGCTATCGGCATGGTAGGTTGTAACTTTTGTAGTGGGGACGCTCTAACTGTTTCAGCCTTGTGTTTACTACATAGCCGTGCACTGCAGCGAAGTCCCCACCTACAATTTTGCAACATCAGAACAACCAGGGATATGTTAGCTACCTGCCCACCAAATTAAGCCGGCCAGCCGCATCGATTTCGCTTGGGTCCTCTCATCGGGCGACCGTCAGACGTTTTTTAATGATATAAGTCAACTAGTTCATAGAATTAAAATATAATATTTTGTTTAGGTCAAGGAAAGAGAAAGAGATGAGAGAGAGAGGAGTTATTTCTTAATCAAGAGATAGTCACATGCACATATACAGTCCAAAGCTATGTGAGGTTAGTATGTGAGTCCATCTACATTTTAAACTATGTGCTAAGAGCTGAACTATTGGAAGAAGTTGCCTCTTGTACCATTTTTTATTGCTATGAGCTAGTAGTTGACTCTAATGATTGGAAAAGACGTTACAAACGGTGTGTCGTCTCCTCTGCGGCAGCCTCTACGGGACCAAAAATAATTTTGCTTAGACAATAGACATCACAATAGTAATAAACTAGCAAGTTAGCCCGCGCAACCGCGCAATTTGCGCAGGTAGCTAGTTTTTTTCATATAACACATGAACTCTATTTTATTTCAAAAAAATTGAAGTTATTTTTGAATTGTTTCTTCATTATCGTTACTTTGTCCTAAATAGACCATTAAGATATTGTATTTTAACCATTATTTTTATATACAATATGTCTTTGTGTTAAAGAATTTTACTTATTATGATGACAAATTATTTTTATACTTTAAGAAGATATGCGTGAGTCAAAAATATTTTTAATATTCTATTCAAAGAATTTAGCTACTGTAGTAACCTAATTATTCCAACATGCCTAGTTATTTCGCTTTTCTCCTTTAGAACTCAGGAACGAACGTCTGACGGGTGAGAAAAAATCGGACGTTCGTGTGTGATGTTGCAGCATGTGGTTTTTAATGTTTCACTTGCTGATTTTCATGTTGCGGCGTTTTGTTCTGAAAATGTTTCATGAAACATCACTCAATGTTGCAAGCGGGAATTTTTACTCTATCGTATCCAGACATTTCGTATGTTTTAGTAGAACCTTTTCAATGTTGTGGTTGCATGATAGTGATGTTGCAATAGCTTTGTTTCGATGTTGTACAAAATTGAACGATGTTGCACGCAACAGGGCTCCGATGTTGCGACGGGAATTTTTACTCCATGCGTTCGGATGATTCACTGTGTTTTAGTACATGGTTTATAATGTTTCAAACATACATTTGTTATGTTACAAATGTACATTCTCGATGTTGCATCGGACGTCCGAGCGCTAAATTATTTTTAGGTTTTGAGAAGATATGTGTGAGCCAACAATATTTAACATTCGATTCAAAGATTTTAGCTACTGTAGTAACCTAAATATTCCAACATGCCTAATTATTTCACTTTTCTCCTTTTGAAATATGAGTTCATAAGAAAACAAAATCCGTTGTATAATAAACATATACATTATTTAATAAAGAAAAATGAATATTTATATATTTTTTAAAGCAATGGATTTTTTATTCTTCATGTACTTTTTGTTTGTGATTTTTAATTACAATGATAAACTATTATTAGATTCCGCATATATACATCATCCCATATAACCTTACACCTATATACTTTTTTTCTAGCATAAACCCTACACCCGAATTAACAAATTTGCTAGCAACAAGTGGCCCTATCAATTTCTTCCCCCCCCCTCCCCCCCACCCAAATTACGACATGACCGCATCGCCAAGCTATCATTGTCGTGCCCTTTGTAAGTGGTGCAACTCTTATGATTTTCTAGTTTTAAATCGCTTGTTAGGTACTATTTGAGGGGGCTCTGGGCCCTCTATTTTTAAACCATCACTTGACAATTGTTTTAAGCTAGCTATTTTATATGGCTTAACCATCTTTGTCCATTTTAGACATGGCTCTCGGGAGCCTTTTCACATATGGTACATAGAGAAGTTAGAGGTAGAGCTGAGAAAAACCATCTCAAATGGGGCCATAGTCATGCATATTCTATTCTATTGCTTGCGTACTTATTTTTTGTATGCTATTATCCGGCCATGCTAGCTTCTTTATGTACAACTCAATGTTTTTCTCTATAATCGTCATCTTCAATCTCTTGAAATTTGAGCTACACTAAATTTTCTTCTTCTGCTTTCTTTTAATCGTAGTTGGTTCATGTATGTGCTAAGCTTGCTTCTCCGTTGTTTCCTAACTTCTTTTATTAGTCATCGTTGAACTCAAAATTTTACATTATCTAAATGTATTTTTGTTAGAAGTCGCATCTCAGCTCCATGATGACCCGACCATGTCAATATTGTTCCCTATCTCCTTAGTTACCTTAGTTATAGAGAAGCTCCACACTATTTTTAAATTAGAATGATTCTTAGAGCCGCTCATATATCACAACTATTGGCCGTCCAATGTTAGTAGTAGGTCTTGAAGATATTTTCTCGTGCGCACAAACATGTAAAAAATATGAATTTTATTTGGTGGTTCTTTTGATGCAATGGACACGTAACATGCTACATATATGAGAAATAAAGAAGCCATGTCTTTACCTTTTCTTTTCTCTAAAATTCCATATCCTTCCATTATAAGTTTTATTAGAGTCCATCTCTTTTTCGTTGTTGCACCAGGAAGATGACGGGAGCAAATTAGATGGATGTCACATGTTTTCGGTCAACGTGGGCTATATGAAAATTCATGGCAGGATCGTACGTATTGAATCAGGAAAGGACAAGCGATTTTTAAATATTCTAAATTGGACTCTTTTAGATAGTTTAGACCTACTCTAGACCGTTAGATCTTTATAAAATCCAACGGTCCAAATCCTTCCATTTTTAGATTAACGTGGAATTTTCTAGACCCAACATATTTTTAAATATTCTAATTAGACTCTTTTAGATAGTTTAGACCTATTAGATCTTCATAAAATCCAAAATATTCTAAATTGGACTCTTTTAGATAGTTTAGACCTACTGCAGACCGTTAGATCTTCATAAAATCCAACGATCTTAATTCTTCTCTTTTTAGATTAACGTGGTATTTTCTAGGCCCTCTCGACGAATCTGGTGGCTTTTTTTTGCTTCTGTTTTAATAAGACTAGCAAAAGGGCACGTGCCACATGCACGTGTTTTAAAAAATACAAAATTAGTGATGTAGTTAACATGGACTCTTTAGATTAATCTAGAGCATTCGATTATCATAAAATCCGACGGTGTAGGAGTGATGTAGTCAACATGGACTCTTTAGATTAATTTAGAGCGTCTGATCGTCATCATAAGATCTGACGATGCTGGAGGGGGTAGAGTAACCCGTAAGATTTGGTACGAAAATTTCGTCGTCCTTTATAGTATAGATAATAGATGTACCCTAATCCCTAGAGATGAGTAAACTTAACGAGACCCTAATAGGAGATCATTATCGTCTTTTGGCGGATTAGGCCATATCTCGGTTCTCCAATATATAAAGAGAAAGTGGGTGTCCGCCGGGAAGGCAGCATCAGAAAGAAGAGTTAGGTAGGAAGCTGGATCATTTCATTAAAGAAGAAGCCTGGATAATTATCCAATAAGAAGAACATGCACATGTCTCAGCCCTATTGTGCCAGCAGTAGTACTTCTCCGTCTCAAAATATAAGTATTTTTTAATTTTCATACATCACGTTTGATTATCCGTCTTATTAAAAAAATAAAAAAATATAAAAACAAATAAGTCATACTTGAAGTACATCCAATGATAAAAAGTCATAATAAAATAAATAATATATTTACAAAACTTTGAATAAGATAGATTATCAAACGTGATGTCTAAAAGTCAACGAATGTTATATTTTTATTTTGAGACGGAGGGAGTAGATTTTTACAACCAAGAGAAGTAGATAGGGAAACAGGCTTTGTATGTTTTTGCTCGCTCTTTATGTGCAGATATGGCGGGTCCCCTTTGTGTGTTCTTGAGGGCAAGAAAGATCAATGGCAGATCATTTGCTGATGGATTACTCATGTGGGACAAGAAGTTCATGACACGACCTGTCGGCGGTTGGGTGCTGAATCTGCTGATCGATCCACGTCCGCAGGCACATCAACAGGCTAGTGCTGCCTGAACCTATTTTCGTCGCTACTGCTCTGCTTTCTGCCTTTGTGTTCGAGGCGATCGAGCACCGCGACCTTTTTAGCCAAGCCGTCCGGGACGGCAATGCCGCCGCTACCAGCCACGGCCACGTACGAAGAAGGCATTGCAAAAGCCCCAGCCACCTACCACAGGCGTGTTTTTTTGAATCATCACAGGCCTGTTAGATTCACAAACTTTTCACCTAGAGAACCATAAAGTTTTTACCTAGAGAAATGTGTCACTTTATTTATTCTTTTTGTGCACACGATCCAATACAAATAGTTTTTCACCCTTTTATCCATCTAAACACGCTCCAGAGTACGCACGATTTAACATTAAGCAGGCGCAGAAAAAAGCAGGAAGCCAACAATACGATCACTAAGCAAAGATCGGGAAATTCTTGACGGGCAGAAATTGTCAGGAAATTTGAAAAATCGTTAGGAATGACATTACTGACGACATTTTTCTGACCAGCTGGAGGACAGCGCTTTGCACACGCATCCGTCACGACCCGCGGCTCGGAGCTTAGCCTTAGCAGCGTACTCCGTGCTCGATAGCCACGAGCAGAAAGGCAGAAAGCAGAGCGGTGCCAACAACAAAGTCCAAGCAGCATTTGCGTTTTGATCGATGTGTACGTGGATCGATCAGCGCCCGACCGACGACAGGTCCTGTCGTGAACTTTTGGTCGTCCCAGATGAGTATATCCATCAGCAATTGACGTGCCGCTGATCTTTCTTGCCCAGCAAGAACGCACACAAGAAACCTTGAACGATTCCTTTCGGTGATCTTTCGTGTCGGGTACTCCTGACGGTAAGTAAAGAGGACAGGATCATCTCTTGACCGGTTAATCTAGTGCCGTCCGGAACTGTTATTCCTGACTAGCTCTTGGATGGATCGGCCTTTGCGAGAACCGGACACAATGCAAGAACCATGAACCAAAGAAGGACGCCAGCCGCCGGGCGGCGGTCGTCGACAAACCTGCTCTAGTTGAGGCGCCATCATCCGAAGCATGCATCTTTTGCCGCGTCTGTTCAACCTCGCGTCGCGCGAGTCTCTGCTCCACTTTCCACCGAGCGCCGCACCTTGCCACGCAACGCCGCTACCACCCCGGCCTGAGGCCGGCGAAGGCGTTCCAAAGGCATGTTTGCTTGCGGCCTTGGCACATGCAGCTGCGGCCAGGCAGCACATCTGATGACCCCCTGGCCGTCAAAATCGGACGCCTGAGGTTGCTGCCTGCGCCAGGCAGCTTGCCATAGCCTTCCACGCTACCATTTACTCCATTCATATTGAAATATTTATCACAGTTGATTCTCGTAACGTTTGACCATTCGTCGTATTCAAAAAGAACAGTAGACAATGGAACGGCAGAGGCAGATTCAGACAGACTAACAACTGGTAATATACAGTATCGTTGTATGTACTCCGTATTATACACATCAATTATTACGTAGCAGCCCAACTAGCACATTGTTTCTAAGTCTCAAGAGGGCACCTGGTCCATAGAGATTTCAGATTTATGGTGCACACATGCTGAATACAAACACTCATCACGTAAAAAGAGAACGGCAGAGCTGAGGCAGATTCAGGTAGACAGCTCAGCTAACAAATACCCCAGAATGCATAAATTTTGAGGAACGCAAACTATAATATCGTCACCTCACCTCGCATAATACTGACTTCCTGGATTCATGTGAAGGATCTCACCTTCCTGTGTAGGGTACCCACTACTATTATCTTCTACTAATTCAAAGCTGGCAGACGGTGTTCTACCAAGAAGGCTCTGACTACTCTCCCTCTCTGCTTCGAGCTGTGCCCAAGGATGCAACGAAAGCTTCCTCAATCTGCCAAGTTCTTCGGCGACCTCTTTCATGGATGGTCTGTTAGTGCCACACATGTCCAAGCATTGCTTGGCCAGCTCTGCAAGCCCTCTGATCAATTCAGTGCTCTCTTGCCCCTTTAAGTGGCTCGGCAAAACCGCATCAAGATTGTTCTCCTTCATAGCTAACAAAAATTTTGATGACAGGCTTCTTTGCGTCTCAGGTCCGTCCAACTTCAGAGGTTCTTGACCAGTGAGGACCTCCAGAAGGACAACACCGAAGCTGTAGACATCACTTTTCTCTGTTAGTTGGCACGTCTGCATGTATTCGGGGTCGAGATACCCACAAGTACCTTGAACCATTGTGACATACTGATCTTTGTCGGATGGAGCTAGTATGGAGGCTCCAAAATCTGACACTTTTGCCATGTAATTAGCGTCAAGAAGGATGTTGGCGCTCTTCACATCGCCATGAATGATTGGAGGAGATGCGTATAAGTGCAGGAAATTGAGTCCCTCGGCTGCTTCATGAGCAATCCTTAATAGGGTGCTGAAAGAGATCTGTAATGCTTGGTTCTTGCCATGTATAAGTTCAAACAGTGTGCCGTTTGGGATAAACTCATAGACTAACATTGGAACTTCCACCTCAAGGCAACAACCCACAAGTTTGACAATGTTCTTGTGATTGATTTGAGACAGTATCAGCATTTCTTGACCAAATTCCTTTTTTTGCCTTTCGTCAATAAGTGCACACCGCTTAATCGCTACAGCCATGCTATCTTTGACAGTCCCTTTATAGACCGTCCCATGCCCTCCTTTTCCAATTATTCTGCTGTTATCGTAGTTGTTTGTGGCTTGTGTAAGTTCTGATTCTGTAAATACCGTGAAAGCAAGACCATTCTCTGACTTCATCCTCTCAAACAAAATCATTCCTCCATGCTGTCGAAAATGGTCTTGCTTAACTTTGTTCAGTTTTCTTCTTTGGAGGATCATGTATCCAAAGAAGGAGAAAATCATGAGACCAAGGAAGCCAACTGTAACTCCTGCATAATAACAACATAAAAACAGAGCATTATTGTTTGAAAGCTTCCTTTTGATTTTAATCTTTTGTGGAGACTATAAATCATTTATATATGAGTCTACGCATCGTATGAAATCAAGACAGGACATATTGTTGTAGTGATATTCCATAGTATGTGAATGAGAATTTAGTTGTTAAACTAGCAGGTGGCTTACCTACTATTAGGCCTGTGTCGGGGTCACATGTTTTGTGTTCCTTAGAAAACTTCCTTCCTGGTCGACATGAACACCGGTATCCTCCTACTGTGTTGTGGCAGATGCCGCCCGAAGGGCATGATGAGTTGTCTTTACATTCATTATAATCTGCAGTAAGGTGAGAAAGAACCAAGTTCAGAGCGAGAGCTAAGTTACTGGAAGAGACACAAAATTAAATTATGCATGTATGCGTGAACAATATCTGAGGAAAAAAAAAAGTTGAACTAGTACCTTGGCATCCACCTGGAAGATAAGGGTTGCCTTCATACCCTTTGGAGCAGCTACACAGGTACCCTGGCCCGTTGGGTGAATCTGCACACTCGCTGTTAGCGCTGAGGCATGCATAAGTGCCTGTCTTGTTCTGTCTGGCCACCTCACACGAACTCTCATTTCTTATGGCCCAGTCAAGCACCATGGGTACCTGCCCGGCATTTGTGTCGTTGAACGTGTCGATGTACGTGGTGCTGAAGTTGAATGCGGCCGCTTCCATCAGCACAGCGTAGTTGCACCTCCACTTGCAGCTTGAGTTGCCACCGATCTGGAAACCGACCTGGTAGGTGCTCATCCCCTTTGGTATCGACGTTTGGCAGCAGCCTATGCCTGAACAGGAGCCGTTTGTCAGGTCAGACAGCTCGTTGCATGTCGCGACACACCCGCTCAGATAGTTGGTCTGATTGCTGTTGCCATTGTCACCGATGTATCCAATTGTGTTGCAGCCGATAACCGTGAACTTGTTTTGGATGTCTGAGAACCGGTAGGGGGTATTCCTCGCGTTGAACCCCCAAAAATTACCCTCCAATAGCCCGGAGGCGTTGTAACAGTATGTCTCGATCCTGTTGAGCACCCGGATCGTGCTATGAGCCAGTGAAGTGTCGAGCAGTTCCAAATCATGGCTGATGAATGTCTTGGAGGTGCCGTCTTCTTGAACCCTGCAGCTGACGTTGAAGTACGGTGCCAGTGAGCACTCCAATCCGATGCCGAACGGGTACCGGATCTCAACATTGCCGCACTTCTTTTGGCATTGAGGACCAGGAAGCGCAGCGGTGGGAGCAGGCTGTGCCGCTAGCAGCAGCAGAAGACCAATGCTAAGCTGCAGAAAGCGCACCTCCATCCTCGCTCCTCCGCTGAATAACTAGAAAGCAGAAACAATGGTATCACAACATTTAATTAGTTAATGGTGGCTCAGTTTAAATTTTCTCTTAAACCTAAGTCGTGGTCTGTATATTTGTACACTTTAAAAACATTTGAATATGCATGCTTAAAAAACTATGCAGAGATATGTTCGTAGATGAGCTGTAATAAATGCAAACCAAAGATATTGAAAAGGTGTGTCTAGGTAAATGGTGTCCTCAATGCAAGTAACATCTTCAAGATGTGTGCAGTAGCATCCTTCACGCATGCAGATGAAACCAAAATGAAAAAAGGACTGATAAACTAGTTAAACTGTGGAGGAATACATCCAGCAGATTTCCCTGACATAGGAAAAGGAATTCAATTTCGTATGTACCTTAGAAGGATTTAATTTTGCCGAGAGGCAGTCTGTCTTCCCCAAGACGCCGAGAATGCTGAACTTTTATTTGGAGATCGCTCAAGTAATTCAGTCTAACAAAAGCAAAGCACCTGTATGCTGTGTATCAGTGCATGTCGTGTGTATATATAAGATAGAAGAGCGCATCTCGCATGAAGCGGTTTGTCGGGAATGATTCAACAACACACATGGCAGCGCTAAAGACTGAGTTTCGCTACCAGAATGCCTGTAGAAACTTCGTTGTCTACAAAACAAGCTAAGGCCTGCACATAAATTAATACTCCCTAAAGTTCTCAGAGGAGCAAAATCAAACGATAACAACATGCTAAATTTGAAATTAAACCTATGGAATTAAAAAAGATTGGCCTGGATAGCCGGCCGCCCATTTTGTGACCAGTTCAACACATAAATAAAATTTCTTAAAGAGAGTATGTATTTTATTGTACCAGAAACGGCACTTTCATATGTACCACGTGGGCGCAGGTATTGACGATGAACAAGCAGTCCCGCCACTCGCCAAATGGGATATATATAACATAACGAAACTTAGATTCCACACGGAACGTAACAAACCCCCATGGGTCACGATCTGCAGAAATCCGGTGGCGAGACACCTGACATGACGGAAGACCTGAGCGCGCGGGCGGATTTTAATTCCTACCGTCCCTGCATTGCAGGCGAGGCGACCGTCGTGGCCGTCGCCGTGTTTTGGAGTCTCCCGCTCCGAACTGGATCGAGACGGCCGCGCCTGCAGTCATCAACTGATGGGTTCGGCAAGGCAGCGGTCGCGGTCATATGCATGCCTTGCCGTGCGCCGCCTGCGTGTACCGAATGCCATCCGGCCCCCGAAGCAAGAGTGTGCATGGCCGGAACAAATCTAGCGCGCACGCGCGCGGCGCGCGCAATGACACAACCGTTCTGCGCTGTTTTCGTGGAATCTGGCCGGAGACCAAGCGGTAATCGAAGAACTTTTCAAATTAAATTAAAAGTAGTTAAACATCAATCTGGTAGCCAGCCACCATGATCGGAGACCGAGATGCAGTTCTGCAGCAACGTCTGGGGACGTCAACAAGGAGTCTGAAGAATATAATCAACGATGGCACAATCTTTTCTTGGTAAGCTTTGTGTGCAGATCCTAGTTTTCGGTCGTGGGGCAAAACTAGCTCGTTGGCCGACCTAATACGTTGGCTCTACTACCCGAACCTATCCATTCCCTGTTCTCCACTCCCTGCGTGGGTATTGGGTAGTGCTGTGTCGTTCCATCAATCTTTCTTCTTCAACTTCCTCAAGTCATGCTCCCGCACCGGTTAATCTATCTATCTATACTATAAACTAGCAAGATGACCCGCGCAAATTGCGCGGGTAGCTAGTTTTATTCTTTTTTTCCAACATTTTAATTTTTACTTGAAAATAAATAGACGATAATAGTTTTGTTTAGTCATATCATGGTAATTATTCTGTCCTAATAGCCTAGATCAATATGTTTCTTTGTTTTTTCCCATCATCATAATATGGGCCGTATTTTTTTGGAACATGAAAAAGAAATACCGTATATAGAAACATCTTTAGCATATTTACTAAAAATAATATAAATAGTTATAAATTTTTAACATAAGTATATATTTTAAAACTTTGTATATGAGGTGTATAGTTTGTTTCAGAGTTTAATTACAGAGCACAATAAACTATTATTAGATTTTAGTGGTTTAATAAATACCACCAGAAGTAATAATCTCCTTTCTTTTTTATCCCCTAATCTCCCACTAATATAGCCCTATGAATGCTAGCTCCTATATTACCTTAGATATAGTCCTCATTTGCGCTTATCCCTACTCTCCTACTTATGCTCCTAAGGATATATATGCTCGCATACAGCGGTAATCAAAGATGAATCCATGGCAACATATTATTCTCTCTTGACAAATGGTACTTGAGGCTTTCAATGGATGGGAGTGCATGTCAAATACCTATTTTGTAGTTACTTCTTCATTCTAGATCGCATGTTCACTTAGCTGTGAGTGCATCATTTCATTCCTTCTCTCCTAAATTTTTCAGCTCTCGCTCATCAACTAATCATAATACTAATAATGCTTATTGTTGTAGCTATTATACTCAACCTAACGGTTAAGCTCAGACCATGTCGTGGCTACGACATGGCTGCACTGCCATGCTATCATTGCCTCACTCCTAATTTTTTTATGCTTCCAAGTCTAGCAACTCTCACAATGGCTTATCGTTTTGTAGATCAGGATTGTTTCTTAGCCCTGGGATTCTCATTTTTCTTTCTAAGAATGCTGCTGCCCGGCTACAATTCTTCATGAGCAACTCATTGTTTTTCTTCGTGGTAGTGATTACCATCGAATCTGATCCCTGCTAATTTTTATAACTTCTCTCCTTATTTTGATCAAATTTATTCCCTGCAAGCTGCTAATACTAAATTGTGCATTTCCATGGCCATACTACAAATTCAGGCATGCCTCGAAATGTTATTTAGCTGTACACTTTGCTCAACTTTGGTAAATTCTATCCTCAAATAGCATTACAGATAAAGTTCATCACTCAAATAGATAGTTCGTATCCAAATCCGGCTATTCAATATCTGAACTGTATGTGAATCCGAATACTAATAATTAGAGATTAGCGGGTCCTTACAACAATTCCAGCAATAGTCTCTACTTCAAACCTTTACTTTACAACGTAGGGGGTGCCCTCACTTTCTAGGGCTTTAGATTTAATCGAGAACTCCAGCGATAGCCTCTACTTTATATGACACATGCTGGACCCGTTTATGAGTTGATCAATTTTCTTCCTTTTCTCGTACCTACCCTTACCTTCCCTATCTTCCCCTATGGTCTCTCTCTCTCTCTGGATCCAAGCAGCGTGTGGGGAAGCCCAAGCAATGCCCATGGAGAAGGAGCAACAAAGGAGAAAGGATGGAGGCAGCGATGATGCTTTGAGCGGCAAAGCGAATCTCTATGCGGTGAATAAGTGGCAATAGGGAGCCTGAGCGACAAAGAAGGGGGCAACAGAGCTGGTTCTATGCATGTGCAGGAGGGGGAAGAGAAAAAAACTTTAGAGTAGGAGGAGATTGAATAAGTACTTGCTAGATCTTTTTTGCCTTCTGCCCCCCCCCCCCCCCCCCCGGTCTTTGTGTAGGGGTCTTGTTAAGTTGCTCTTATCCTTTTATCTGATTAGATCAAAAATATATAAAAACTATTTTATGTTATTTTGCTCTAATAATAATAGGATTGCATCGTAGTTTTGTTATGGATGCATAACCAAGCTTGTTATTATCATACCCTGAATATATATGCCATTTTTTTGGTCGAAGTCATTAGAGAAGCCCCAACCTATTATATATATATTTATTCTAGACCCATTTAGTTCACTAACAGAGGGAGTCGAATTTGGGTCTGCTGAATGCTATTCAGGTGCTCTCACCACCAGGCTAAAGGCCCTTTCGTTATGCCCATTATTGTTGGCTTGTACAAATCGAGCGCTAGCTCCAATCACTTTCCTGATCAAAATTGCTTCTTAGTCCCGCTGCTATCGATTCTATCTTATGCAAAACCTTGTATTA
Organism: Urochloa ruziziensis; assembly: GCA_015476505.1. NCBI lineage: Eukaryota > Viridiplantae > Streptophyta > Magnoliopsida > Poales > Poaceae > Urochloa > Urochloa ruziziensis. The sequence continues at coordinate 42,445,424 of CM027125.1, forward strand.
ATTTTATTAATTTTAAAATTTTGAATTTAGATATATTTATTACTTGTATTTGACATGGAATTTTGGGGTTAGTTTTAATGGTTAGATCTACGTAAAATATTATGTATATTAATACGGTCATTTCTTAGCCCTATCAATGAGTATGTTTGAAATAAATAATTGTATATGTGGCACCAGAGCAAGATTGCTTGTTTTAATCTTATTGGGGATAGTTCTTGTACAATAGTAAATATTTTATTCTTTCTAGTGAAAGCAAGGGCTGATCAGGTGGATGCGAAATAAAGAAAGAAATCAACATTTTCTTATATGTCTTCAACTTCACGTAAATAATTCTTATTTCTTATTATTGGTTTTATTCATTTGTTGCACCGTTTAATTCTTATATGTCTTTAATTTCACGTAAACTAATGTATATGTTCACGTATGATATGGAGAGGTGTTTTTCAATCATTTTGATTTATGGTCACGTAAAGGAAAAGAGCTCCAACCTTTTCAATGCAAGGGCGTCATTTTTTTAATTTTATCTAATTATTAACCGAATTTGATATGGGCACAACTTAAGGAGAAATATTATTTTAATATTTGCCACATATGTTCACGTAAAGAAAAAGGACTCTACAATCTGTTCAACCTTGGACGTCACTTTCCTATTATTTTATTTCTAATTTTATTAGCTAAATTTATTATGTGTATTTGACATGGACTCTTTGGGCTAGCCTAAACCGTTAGATCTTCATAAAATCCGACGGTCTAATCCTTCTCTTTTTTAGATTAACGTGGGATTTTCTAGGCCCTCTCGGCGAATCTGGTGGCTCCTTTTGCTTCTCTTTTAATAAGATAATAGATACTATAAAAGGACGACAAAATTTTCGTAGCAAATCTTACATGTTACCTTTACCCCTCCAACACAGTCGGAGTTAAAGATGACGATCAAACGCTCTAGATTAACATAAAAGTTCAAGTTGACTACATTACTCCTACACCATCGAATTTTATGATGATATAACACTTTAAATTAATTTAAATAGTCTATGTTGACTGCATCATTAATTTACTTTTTTTTAAACACGTGCATGTGGCACGTGTCCTTATGCTAGTAACTTTAACAGCCATAAGTATACAAAGATGGGTGTTCAGGTAAACCGAACCAAATCGATCGGTTCTTTATTTTTTCTCAAATTCGGTTATCCAAATCTAGGAACCGATCGGTTACTAAAAATATGAGAACCGAGAAATTCGGTGTCGGTTAGTTCGGTTCGGTTTTTTGGTTCTGTCGGTGCCGGAACCCAGCGGGGGTCCAAACACCTGCAGAAAAGTGCGCTGTGTCCCGTCTCTCGATGGTCGATGCAAGGGCAACACGATGACACGAGGTTTATCCTGGTTCCGATCTTCCGATCGTACGTCCAGCAGGGTGTGCTTGCGCACTGTATTGCCTTGCACCGGGGGGTGCTCGTAGTAGGGGGGCTACAAGCTTGGCGGGAGAGGAGGATGAGCCCCCAGGTCCCTTAGAACGAGTGAGAGTTGTGTTCTTTTGTGAACTGAGTGATGAGTGTGTGAATGAGTGTGTCTGATGGCTAGAGTCCTCTCGTTCTATGGGGCTGCCTCCTCCTTTTATAGTTCAAAGAGGGGCAGTTACAAACAGTGAAAGTACAGTACTTGGTACAGTGACGGCGTACGACGAGGTGTGGATCGCAGGCGTGACCCTTGTCTTGGCTCGCGTTGTCGGATTATGCGACTTCCTGGCGTATGGTGCTCTGGCGCATGGCGTGGCGTCCCCTGTTCATGACGCACGCTTCCTGTGCTCCTGATTTTATGGGCTGGCGTCACTTGTCATCATCGAGTACAACAGGCCGTGGACCCGTTCGAGGGTTCCCCATGTCCGTTCGAGGGGTCCCCGTACCGGAGTTGGTAGAACAGTGAAGCGTGACAGCACAGGCCTGTCACACCGCACAGGCTCGTGACATCGCGCAGGTCTGTCACACTGCACAGCGTCGAGGATGACCGCACGGCGTCAAGAATGACCGCATGGTGTCAGGAGTTGGCGGAAATGACCGATGGATGGGCTAGTGATCCGTCGCTTGACTTCCGCGCCCAAGGCCGTGCAGAGCCATTAAATGCTTTGTCCATGGGGCAGGTGAGCCGTCAGCGGGCCCCACGAGCGAGGGGAAGCCTCGAGCGAGGCGGAGATGGGCGTCGAGGGCGGCCTTCGGGTCTCGAGCGAGGGGCCTCGAGCGAGGCGGAGTTCCGATTCGCTCGAGGGGTGCTGGGCACCCTCGAGCCTGACAGCGGATTAAGACCTCTGTGCTTATCTTTTGCTGGGTTAATTAGTTCCAGCGGCTTAGTTGGTGATTTATCGTCGTCTTAGGGCCTCCTCCAGGATTGGCACCGACAGTAGCCCCCGAGGCCATGCAGTGATGAGTGTCAGACCTGCATGGGTTAGTATTCTTTCTAGAGGTTTAGCGCTTCGAGATCTTCTCGCAGAACTTTCCGCGGGGGCGCGCTAGCGCACCCGCGGGTGTAGCCCCCGAGGCCTTGGAGGAGTGAATTGCATCGTCCAAGGTCTTGTTCCTGTTGGTTCTGGTGAGCTTTGAGGGGCCGCTGCGATCGGATCTTACCTTGTTCTTGCCCTTAAGCTCCAGGCTGTCCTGTTTTGGGTTGGCGTGGGTTGTCCCTCATGGGCCGGACCCTGATTCGGCCGATTTCGAGAGGCTTTTGACCACGAGTTTCGACCCTCGTCGCCCCGTCACGGGAGGAGGGGGGACACAGTTCCATGCTACCCATGAGCGGGCCGCGAGTCATGGATGTGTCGGTGAGCTGTTAGCGGGTAGTTCAAGTGGACGTCCGTGCCCCGCTCGTTTAGGGTCGGCTCGTGGTCCGGAGACACGTCTCATACAGTACAAGCTTACAAAGGCACGCCAGGCAAGGCTCGATCCCATTCGTTAGGATCGAGGGCTCGATGCGCTCCCTCGTTGGGATCCTTCAACTGGCCTCCTTTGTTCAGCCTTGAACGCGGATCAGGGCATCCTCGAGGCCTCGAGGCCTTTGTTCGAGGTTGAGCGTGTTCGTGCATGCCCCATTCGCCCCTGACTCTATTTAATCTGGAGGGCCTGTCGAAACTCTCGATGAGAGCCAGGCTTCGACCCCCTGATTAGTAGGGCTCGAGCGGTATATGCCTTACCTGTGAAGGCGCTGAGCAAGGGAATATTCCGTTGGCGGTTTTGACGGGGCGGGGACCGAGGCGTCCAGTCAGGCAGTCGTGGCCAACGTGGCGCGGTCAGGGCGCAGTGGCGCGCCTTTTCAGGCGAGTGCGGCGCTGGCGGGGCGGTTGGATTAGACGTGCTACAAGACTTCGCGACGCCTCGGGCGGCCACAGTCATAATTGTGCCTTTATGTTGGCCCACCACGCTTGCGGGGTCCACTTGTCGGCGACAGGGTTAAGTGTGGAGTTAACGCGTGCCCGCAGCCGCGCTTACCCGCGGCCCGGTAAAATTTGTCGATAAATACGGGGAGAGGAGGGGTCAGTTTCCCTTACCTTAGCCCAGACCTTTGTTCCCTCCGTCTCTTCGTATTTGCCAGCCCTCGAGAGCCCAGATCCAATCCATCTTCACCTCTCGTCCTTCGCCATGGTGACTCTGAGGGAAGCTGCCCCATGGAGCCCGTCCACCGCCGACAAGAATTACCTGGAGTCGCTCGTTGCGAGAGGTCTGCTCCCCAAGATCTCCTCCGCCAGCCAGCCAGAGTGGATGGCGCCACCATCTTCGCACAGGGTGCCGGCTCCACCCCAGGGCTACATCGTGAGCCTGGCTCGCCTGCACGAGCGCGGGTTCGGATCTCCCCCGGGGATTTCATCCGCGCTCTGTGCGCGTACTACGGGGTGGAGCTCCACAACTTCGCCCCGAACGCCATCTCTCAGGCGGCGGTGTTCGTCGCGGTGTGCGAGGGATACTTGGGGGTTCCGGTGCACTGGGACTTGTGGATTCATCTGTTCCGTGCCGAACTCCACACCGCCGCCACTGGGACTTCTGGGGTGCGGAGACTCGTCCGTGCCGGCAGCGTCATGTTCCAGGTGCGGGAGGGGAGAAAGGATCTCTACATCCCCACCACCATGACGTCCAACAACGCGGACTGGGACAAGGGGTGGTTCTACCTGCGGAACGACGGCAACCTCCTCCCCCCTATACTGACAAGATCGTGGGGGAGAAGCCGCACGCATGGAGCTGGGGGGTATCCCCTCGAACTCGCCAAGACAAACTCGCGATCTTCACCGCGGCGCTTCAATCCCTGGCGAGGAAGGGGCTGAACGCCGCCGCCGTCATCGCCAACTTCCACCAGCGGCGGGTGGTCCCTCTTATGCAGAGGAATCTGCTCATCTACGAGCTGACGCCGCAGGCCCCTTTCGAGGGCTCGAGGATGGCGCAGGAGCCGCTCTCACCCGGGGAGGCGGCCCAGCGGGCGCGGCGCGCAGTGGACAACACCAAGATGGCGGTTGAGGACGATGTCCTCTGGGCCATCAAGATGCGCCCCGACGAGGGCTACCTTACCTTCGTGAGTATCTTTCTTCTTCTTTCAATCCGTCCTGCGCTCGTATCGAGTTTTTTAAACGAGTAGCGTCGTATTTTCAGGGGCTGACCCGTAAAGGGCACCGATCGGCTCCCCCTCTCCCTGATGTTCGCGAGGCCAACCGCCTGAACGCCGAGCGGCAGAAGGCGCGCAAGGACGCGGAGAAAGAGACGCGCCTCCGGAAGCAGCGGCGGAGGGACGAGCACCAGAAGGAGAACCGGAGGCGGGAGAGGGATGGTCTTTCCCCGCTGCCGACCCCTGACAGTACGCCCGAGCCGGAGGAGGACGACTCGTCATGACGACGAGGTTTTCTTCGAGCCGGCGGCGGTGGCACGCATCGCTGACGCGCCCCCGCTTGGGGCCGCGACGCCAGGGGGTGACACAGGCGCGTCGAGCGCTCCTGTCCCAGCGCCCGCCCCGCCGGCTAGCGTCGGGGTCGCCGGCGAGCGGGCCCCTGCGTCCGGGGTACAGCCGCCCTCGCGCCGCTCCCAGAAGCGGAAGCTCAGGGGCGTCAACCGGTAAGCATCGTATCTCCCTTCGATGGTTCGATTGGTTGATGTTTGTGCTGACAGCCCTGGTTCGTTTGCTTAGCGGGACATCCACTCCCGCCGCCCCCACGCTCGCTCCCATCAAGGCCCTCAAGACGAGGGTTCACTCGACACCCCACACCGAGGCCGCACCCTCGCGCACGACGCTCGAGGCTGAGGCCTCGCTCGTGGCCAGCTACGAGGCGGCCATGGCTAGGGGGGTCGAACGAGCGCGGCGGGAGCTTGGCCTCGAAGAGGGCCGCAGGAGGGGCGGGATCTCGGCCCCCGTTGAAGTCGCCGGGCAGGGCCACCCGGGAGAGCCTACGGGCCCAGGCGCGGAGGAGGAGGGAAGGCGTGCGGGGAACGAGGTGGTCTACGTCCTCGCCGACGATGAAGAGGCAGCGCCGGGGTTCGAGCCCCCGTGCGAGGTGCAGGCGCTCCCATCTGCCAGTGCGGCGCCCCTGCTCGAGGGTGGGGGTGCCGTCGCAGAAGGAACTCCCGCGCTGGCGGAGGTCGCTGCGGCGGCCAGTTCTGGCGTGGCCGCAGGCCCAACCGCGCCTTCGAGCCTGGAGGTGGTCGAGGGTCGCGGACGTCCCCTGCCAGCGCTGGTGCCAGCACGAGCAGGGGTATCCGAAGCACTCTCGGGCTGGACCGCCCCGGGGTCCCGGCTGAGCTCGTCTCCATCGCGGAGAACGAGAACCAGCTGTGGCTGGAGCATCACCAGATTGGCACCGACATCCAGAACGCCCTCTCCGCCGCGCTCGAGCTTCACCGGACCAGGGGGCTCCAGCTACACGTGGTGAGTCCGCGTCCTTTGCCTTTGGCCTTTTTGATTCTTCGCTTTGCGCCTTAACTTCGCGTTATCCCTTTTTGCAAGCAACTTCGAGATCTGGCGGCGTCCAAGGTCTCGTACATCACCGACCAGCACGCCCACATCCACGAGCTGATGCAAAGGAACGCTGAGCTGAGCTCCGACGTGGATCGGGCCCGCGCTGCGATGCACGAGATGTCGGTCGATGCCCGCGCGCGTGGCGAATCCCTGAGCCGTGCGGAGAAGGAGCGCGACACTCTGCGTTCTGCGGCTGCAAGAGGGCCCTCGAGGTGGAGCGCCTGAGCGCTCTCCTGCGGGAGAGGGATGCCTCCCTTGCCGCGGCGCAGGCCTCGCTCCGTCAGCAACACGAGGCGGCCGCTGCGACTGAGGCCCAAGTCCTCGAGTACAGCGTGGCTCTCGAGGCGCTGCGGTCCACAGCCCAAGAACAAGGGGCTTCGTTGGCGGCCCTGCGGGAGGAGTCGTGCGCGGTCCGCGCGCAATGGTCCGCGGAGAAGGAGTGGGCAGACGGTAAGCTTCGAGCCTCTGCATAATCTTCCCGTTCTTCCAGAACCCATGCTGGCTCTGTTGCTGAAGATTCCTTTCCCTTTTTGATTTTTTCCAGGCTTGCAAGCGGCCGCGGCAGACTCGCAGGCCAGGGCGGAGGCGGTGGAGGTCGCTTACGCGTCCTCGCAGCAAGAGCTCGAGGAGCTTCGAGAGGCCGCCGCCGCGGTGTGCTTGCAGTTCGAGGAGGACGGCGCCCAGTCTGGCAGTTCGCTGGCCAGCCGCCTGAGGTCACTGGGCGATCGCGTACATGGGGCGGGTGAAGAACGCGTTCCTCCTCGGCCTCCGCAAGGCTCTGGGCGTGGTGTCGACGCACTACCTTGTCCAGCTCGACGCGCTGGCGACGGGCTACGTCGTCGCTGAGGGCCTCGACGACGACGCTGCGGTGGCTGCGGTCGAGCAGGCTGATGCCAACGTGGCGGAGACGGCCGCCGCACTCGCCACGCTCTTTGCTGACGAGATCCTCCCCAGCTTAGGCGAGGGCAACGGCGACACCTCCCCAGAGGGTACCGTCGACGGGGACGGCGCTTGAAGACACTACAAGTTTTTCCCCCTAATGCAACGCACAAAATATGTTGCAATATGTCCCAAATTGGTTGCAATAGGCGCATTTGCAACCAAAAATTTGGTAAAATGTCGTGGAAAGTACCCCCGTTGTTTAAAGTTTGGACCACCAAATCACTTTGTCGTTGCCAAAAAAAACTATTGCCACAAAATAAAGCGTTGCCAGTAACAGAATTGGCAACGTTTGTGTCGGTGGTAATAGAAACTATTGCAACACTAGTGGCGTTGTCCTAGGTTTGTGTTGCATCGCGTCAAAGCATATATTAGCAACGAAAATCGGTGTTGCAAAAACTATTTGCCACGCATAACAAGCGTGGCAATAGGCAGAAGCCTCTATTGCCATGCTCGCAGTTTGGTTGCTATATGTGAAGGATGTTAATGCCACGCTACATGTTTGGTTGCATTAGGTCGACCTGTATATTGCCACCCGACCATTTCAGGTTGCCATAGGTAAGCTCCTCTATTGCCACTATGCATGGTTGGTTGGTATAAGTTAACCCATCTATTGCCACTATTAAAATGTGGTTGCTAAAGTGTGCCACCTGTATTGCAATGCTAAAAGTGTTGGTTGCTACATCTGAACCCTCTATTGCCACGACATAAAATGGTTGCTACTGGGTTGCAATAGAATGGAGTGCCTATTGCAACGTTGATTGTTTGGTTGTCTTATGATGCAATACATATTACCACACTTAATATTTGGTTGTATATGATGGCAATCTATTGCCACGTTTTAGTTTTTGTTGGTACATGTTGGAAATGATATTGCCACACACGATATTTGAAAACAATATATATATATATGACCAATAGCAAATCTATTACAGCACTGGAACCATATTTCATGGATTAAACAATCCAATGTCAAATTCAGAAACACACGCTCAGTACTCAACACATAATGTTTGTAACAAACTACTGTTTCCAATAAAGCTAATTAGCTATAAGATGTAGCAGTCCATCAAAGATTCCAGTGACATTGTTGATTGCAGTTGTCGATCCACTGCAACTGTTATGTCCTGTAAAGAATGAATGTCATTTGATTTTGCATCAATGAATGAAACAGAATTTCAAAAGTGAAGTAAAAAATAGATCACATATTTAGCCAATACAAGTATAGTCATTCAGATATTCAGTAGGGCATCATACTTTCAGCAAATAACAGGAGGCAACAAGAACAAGGTTATGTTCAGATTCTGGCAGCATATAACATAACCAAAAACACTTGGATCAAAAACATTCACAAGGTAGTGGTAGCTTTCAAAAAATTTCACCTGTATTTGCCGACTTGCTACTTCCTTTTGATTGATGAACGTTTCCTAGCAGCAGCTGCTTGTTCCTTCAGTTGGTTTGTAATAATATAACTCCCAGCCATATTTCCATCTTTATTCCCAGCAGCACTTCTAGTTGTACGAGTAGCAACTGAAGGTGGTATATCTAGGAGTTTCTGGTTGCTGCATGTTCATTTCTTGGTTACGCTGCGAATCAATAAGCTGAAGTGAAACAATTAGCTAGGCCCCATTATGTGTAGTATCAAATGGTAGCATGCTAATCATATTTCCATTCAGAAACTACCTGAGGTGAAGAACGTTCTTCATGCTGTCTGGTTTGTTCATTTCCATCAGCCATTGTTGTCCCAAGAGCCTCCTCTGCTACTTGACTCCCATCTTTGTTTCCCTGCATGTGTATGTTGCTTAGAATAGAATAATTGGTGGAGTTGGAAAATATCAAATAACCCACTTTGGATAATAATTTTTTTGCATTACTAGTACCTGATGTAACACTCCTTGTCCTTTTGAAGCTAGCAGCGCTGAGAGAATTTCTTTCTTCATTTGTTCTTTCTTAGCCTCCTTTGCCTTATTAATTTCTTCCATCTGACGCCTATGTTCTTCTCTTTCAGCTTCCCTCTCAGCACGAAGTTCTTCCATCTGTTGCTGAAATCTTGTTGGTCGGCCTCCCTTGCATTCATCAATGCTTCCATGTTAACCCTATATTCTTCCTTATATGCTTGCTTGTCATCATCCATTCTTTCTCGTAGCTCTCGAAATGATTCAATTATCTCTACATTTTCTCTATGAAGTGACTCCTCATAACTGATACGCTCCTGGTCATCCCGAGCCAATAGTTGCCTTCTAGTCGGGTTCCTTGCCAAGTATCCATTACCATGCAACCTTCTTGTTTGCATTGTGTCACTTCCCTGTATGCTTTCTGGAACATCTGATTTCTCTCCTTCTGTGAAACAAAGTTGTCAGGAGCATTTCTTTGCCTCTCTGAAATTAGTGTGTCTGCTTTCTCCTGAAGTAGATAAGGCACAAGTGGAGTTAATTTAAGATGTAGTAGCAGTTTTTGACTTTGCATTAATTACAAAGGTATGTACAGATTTATTAAGAACTCACATGGACATCCTGGGATACTTGGTCTGTCCATACCCCACCCTTGTTGTGTGTAATGAACCAAAGTTCCATATCATCGGGCTCCTCACCGTTTCTGCGTCTTTTCTGATTAGGCAAGAAAATAAGTAATTAATATTCCATCATGAAATGAAGCTTGTAAATGTGCTTCTGAAGATATTACCTTCTCATAGCTACACTGAGAAAAACCCTTTGAGCCTGAATTATGGTTTGTCTTTTTCTTGCTTCGGCTATCAGAATTATTGTTGCTTTTTCTCTGACAGAAAATGTTGTGGCCTGGTGGTATATTTTAGAACATGCACTTTGTTTGAAAATTTTCAAATAGAAAGAATAGAATACTTGTCAACAAACCTTGAATATACTAGTCCCAAAATACTTCACTAGATAGTGCCATTCAACAATGTTTAAATCTTCAGGCTTGTTCATCATTCTTTCCTCATAGCTAGTTGTATGCCTTGTACGTGGCACTAAAGTTGATCTCCAGCCCTTGTAACGCTCTGCAGCAATTTTCCATATCTTGGACCTTGTATCATTATTGTCCTCAAGGTCCCATTTGTCCTGTTAAAAAAAATGAATATAACACATAGATACTAGGTCATTTTGTTACATTATATGGCAATTAAAATGGTACACAACCAACCGAGATAGCAAACTTACCAAGATATCAGATGCTATTGATTCCTTACATCTTGATCGATATCTCTCCATGTTTTGACTCCAATTAGTGGTGCCCTCTTCCTAGTAAACATTACTATTTCATCAGTGAACGTGCGTGAGTTGTCACCTAACCGCTCCTCCAAGTCTAGAGAATTGACTTTGAGCTTCTGGTTGCCACTCTTGATTCTCTTGTTGATTGCTTTATTCCTTTCAGGTACCACGTCTGCGCTTATTTCTATTTTCAGAGCCTTTGCATTGTAACAATATGAAAGAGATTACATAAATTAAATTACATAGGGACAAAAGAACTGAACCACAAATTGGAAACATATGAAACAGAATGTACCGTTTCCTTGCTGTTTCATACGTCTAGCATGAGATGGTCGAACCGCAGGTGCAGCTGTGTCATTGCTGTCTTGACTTGAATGAATTTGTGCAAGTGTCTGAGTGCTTCGAGTCACATATCCATCTGCAGACATCATCGTCACATGAGTAATAAATTAAAAAGTTTGGCATGCAATGATAATTATTTATTTGTCAAATTGGAGAGGATATATATTACTGATTTCATCAATTTTTCCTTCATGTGTCAACCATTCATTGTATGTCCGTACAGTCTCTTCTCTAGTCGAATCTCCCAAGTCTGCAAAAATAATGCAATATTATGAGTCATCAGTGCATTGCAAAAATCATCTTTATACTAGGGCAGCAGCCTAACTCACCTATGGCTTGATCCCTTCCATGCAGATAAGAAAGCCAATCCTTGTATGCATCTAAATCTTCCAGGTCATCAGTGAGCTGATCTATTACTTGCCGGTTTAATGGGTGTTATGACCACAGTTTGGTTTGTACTTGATCCTTGGACAAAAGTAATCTGACCTCTCTCTCACCCTCATTACATTGTATCATTGCATTTGCATCAGCATCAAAGTTGATCTCCGTTAGTGTTGCTATAGCGTTACCGCTTCTCTTCTTATAGTACAAGTAGTCCCTGACTCCATACCCCAAACGTGATTTCAATGTTATTAAGTTACCAAATGAGAGATCAGACCTTTCAATTTGATACTGAACTCTTCATCCCCATTTGGACCCCCCATGGCAACAGAAATGCAGTGTCCAAGTACCTTCCAAACTGAAATACAGTGGGGGCATGCACTAATTATACTCATGAAACCAATATCAAATCATTGTTTTTAAAAGAGGAACCTCTGCTGTATCCATTTTTTTGGCATGTAAAAATTGTTATCCAAAAGATAATGATTGTATAACAGTAGATAAATGAAAGAGGAACCTCTGCTTATATCGATTTTTGTAGCATGTAAATTTGTTATTAGCAAACAAGATAATCATTGTTTGTAGTACATACTTGAAAGAGCAACCTCTGCTTATATAAATTATTTGGCATCTAAATTGTTATTAGCAAAAAGGATAATTATTGTCAGCAGTAGAATAATTGAAAGAGCAACCTTTGCTTATATCAAATTCTTTTGGCATGTAAATTGTTATTAGCAAAAAGGACAATCATTGTCTGCAGTAGATAATTGAACGAGCATGCTAAAAAGATAATTGAAAGAGCAACCTCTATGCTTATATCAATTCGTTGTGGCATGTAAAATTGTTATAAGCAAAAAATAGAATCATTGCTAGCAGTAGATAATCTCTGAAGTTTTGATAATAATGGACTATGTTACATGAGCATCCTGATAAACTTTTGTTTGTAAATCTGTCACTTGGAGCAGTTTTTTCTGTTGCTTGGCAGCACAATAGTCTCTTATCCTCCCATTCTAAAATAGTATAGTTGCAGCACAAAAAATAGATAACTTGATTTGGTAATAGACATCCAGCCTAGCATATATCTTTACAAAACACAATGTATAGGTTGCCATAGTATAAGTAATTGTAAATCTGATAATGCCTCTTCCTAGCTCAATTCAGTATTAATTAACAAGTACTACTGTAGGTGCAATGAATGATACACCCGCTAATACTACTTTGACCTCTCTCAAGGTGCAGTTAGTTCATAACAGATCTGTATATCTATATTTTTATACCATGTGCATGTATTCAAAGAGCAATAATGACACCCCTCTCTCCAACTTTTGACGTATTCAGCCCAAATCTGAAGTCTGAAACTTGAGAGTTTCTATTTTTTAGTTCTTAGACAGGAACCGATCTATAATTTAGAATGTAATTTTTATGTATAGTTGTTAGACATGAACTCATCAGGATCTAAATGCACTGATACATGGCCTAAATCAATCATTATCAAATCATTCATGCATCTGAATCTGCTAACTCAAAAAAAAAAAATGATGGACTGTTACGTCTCAAACCTAAATCAAATCATGAAACCTAAATCATATCAAATCATTCATGCATCTGCATTGAACCCAAAGGCAAGTGTGGGACGTAGGTACTCTTACCTGGCATCGGTCTCAGTCTGAGATGAACTTGGGGTATCTCTGGATCGCTGCCATGGCCTGAATCTTCATCGCCCAAACTCTCTGTTGCTGCCCTCGAGGAAGGAGTCCGGAAGAGCGACATCGTCGCCCTACTTCTGGTCATCCTGGAGCCTTGTCGTGCAGACCCGCCGTCATAGGTGTTGGCGTGAACATCGGAGGAGACGTCGACGCAGGCACTTGTGTAGGCGCAGTTGAATGAAGGTGGTGTCATCCTGGTTGTCTCCCCAGTTGACGTCGCAGGGGTCGGCATCGTCCTTCCCCTGGTGGAAGGCGAGAAGGCGACGACCCAACTCCGGCTGCGGCGCTTTGTGGGTAGAACCCTAACTGACGAGTTCCTTCCTGATTAGACTAGAAAACGGGGAGAGGTATATGGGAGGCGGGCTGTGTAAGGGGGGCGTGAGATTAGCGGGAGCAGGTGGGGGCCAGGGGTGGGGGATTTAGCGCCTGATTGTTTTGGGGACGAAAAATCTGGCGCCACTTTTCATTTGCAAAAGTTAGCGGCATCGATGAATGTTTTGAACTTTTTCATTTGCAAAAATTTTGAACCTTAATAACGCTGGCCAATTTTTATTTAGAAAGGTTGCAAATTATGAATTTAAAAGGTAACCAAACATGACAGGCATGTTTCCAAATTAAGATATCATGGTAACCAGTCATAAGGAGAGATAGCCATGTCACAAAATTTTGTATTTTATAATTAATGTTTTCGTAAACATAAGGTTATGTCAAAATCTGAGATCCATTCGAGTTTGAAAATGTTGTAAAGTTTGTAATCTAAAATGTCGAACAATTATTTGGATGCAACTTGGATATATTCATTTGAAAATATTAGTTATATCTTCTAATTTGCGATCCATATGAGTTTGAGAACGGTGTAATGTTCCAAAACATCAATGCTTATGTACATATCATATGAGTCCGTCGACCCTGGCCTGTTCCCGGCACACATTAGCTCCAACACACGTTTGATTGGCCGAACACTCCATTCGGGGACCATCTTCAAGCATTGGACCAACCATCCTCGTTTTCAAAACTATGTAAGACATATTCATCTTTGTAGCCATTGTATAAAACTATGTAAGCGAGAAAAATATTTATGCATTTTTGGAAAACGACCGAATCACTATGGAAAAACTCCTCATCATGCCGGTCACAGGGCACGTTAGTGCCGGTCACTGTGACTGGCACTGATTTGCCGACACTAACATCTCAGCACATTAGTACCAGTCATAGCGACCGGTACTAACGCGCGTAGTTTAGTACCGGCTGGTAACACCAGCGATACTAAACAACTTTACGTCATAAAAAAATGAAAAAAATATTGCACAGCACTGGGAGGCCCGCAGGAGTTCGCAAGTCACAAGACACGCAAATTTTTAACGCGTAAATACAAACGTCAGTACTCCGCTCATCCTTGCCTCCATGGCCTAGGCCGGCGGCCTCCGATAGCAGCCACGGCCAGCTCCAGCTAGCTGCGGCCGGCCACGGCCCAGCCACGGCCGGCCATGCCCGGCTCCAGCTAGCTGTGGCCGGCTACGGCCGGCTCCAGCTAGCTACGGCCGGCCACGGCCGGTCATAACCGGCTCCAGCTAGCTATGGCCGGTCACTGCCGGCTACGGCTAGCTGCGGCCGGCCACGGCCCAGCCATGGCCGGCCATGACCGACTCCGGCTAGCGGGGGCCGGCCACGGCGGCTACGACCGGCTCCAGCTAGCTGCGGCCGGCCACGGCGGCTACGACCGGCTCCAGCTAGCTGCGGCCAGCCACGGCCAGCCAACGTTGTAACGTGTGACATACCCAGTGCTTTTACAAAGAAAAAAAAAGCAAGGAAAAAAAGAAAGCGTGGCACTATTCGGCAAAAATTAGGGAGCAAGAGGAATAGAACTTGTGACCACCCATACAACACATGCACGTCTTACCACTAGGCTGTTTGTTCTGGTGTGTAAGTTTCAGGTTGAAATGCTTATAAATGGTATTTATTCATCACAAGAACTGAAAACGTGTTCACTGCCGTGTGCGGGTGACCCTTCCCATTCCCGTCTGCGCGTATTTATTCATTGCTGGCTCCGCTCGCCTCCCCTCCCACCGTGCGCCTCCATCGCTTGCCATGGGCGGACTCAAGCAGCCCAACGAGGCTTGGCATGCAACTGCGTGAGGGAGGGCGGTTCACGAAGATGACCTCGGAGGAGAAGGTCCGGGAGAAGAAGAAGCTCGACCTCAGCGTAGTGTATGTCAGCGGCGGCGCTGAGGTTTCTGCGTCAGGGGGGGAGGGGGGTGGGAGGGGGGCGCCAGGAGTGTGTGTCGTGGGGGTCACGTACCGAGGACCGATAATTCGCTACGTGGATCACAGTCTCTCCCTGCCTGCCCTTTCCATCTTGCTTGCGTTACCAGGCCTTGGCCTAATGGGCTTTAGTTGTTTAACTAATGTAGATTAGCATCTTTACTGGACTAGATGAACGAAACATTCTTCAGACGGCTGTCAGGTTTGGTTGAGTACAATTGTTGCCTCACTGTGAAAACTGAGGACTTCCTTTCTCAAGTTATGTACTCTTACTTAGTAATAGTTAATTGACTGATTATCTTGGACAAAGACATGGTCCCTAGACTAGCGAATATGAAACAGAGAAGGACCTAAACATGACAACAACTGCAGTATGTTAATGGTGCGATGACTTTGTTTACACTATGTTTTCATATTTCTGGTGTGGCTGCATGTTTCTGATAGTGTCACACAAATTTTTTATGGGACGACAAATGATTTTTTATGGGATCACAGATCATTACACATTTTTTAAGATAAACAATGCAATAGTAACATCATCCTCCAGGCCTTGTACCACACAATTATTCAAATGAAGTTGCACACAATTATTCAAATGAAGTAGCACGCAATCAAGTATTCAAACGAAGTGTCCAAAAAAGAAAGTTCTCAATTAAAGAAATCATCATCCTCGCCTTGTTGCACACTAGTAGCAGGTGCAACAATTCCATCGTTGACGTACATGTCATCTTCTTCATCTTCATCGCCATCAAGGTCCTCATCATCTGGTTCATTAATTGCTTGGTTATGCGCCAGTTGAATAACAGTGGCATCCCCGCTTGTGCCTTCCCTTCCCGATCTAGTCCAACTTGACAAATCCACTGGTCCACCCAACACATCACTGCCTTCGAGTCCCAGATCAATTGAATGACTGCCAATGCCAACCTCATTTTCGTCTTCTGACATGGCAAACAAATTTCTAGGTTTCATTGCGACCACACTGCTCCATCCCGGTTTGTTCACGGTTTTCACATAAAACACCTGTTCAACCTGTGTCGCCAAAATGTAAGGTTCATTTGAGAATCGGAACCTAGTAGTATCGATATCAATAATCCCCCATTTATCCTTACTGTAGCCTCTCCCTCTGCTTGTAGTGGCAGCCGGTACATCATACCATTCACACTGGAATAAAATAACTTCTTTTTGTCCAGGGAATTCTAGTGAGAACATTTTTCAAATGACTCCATACCAGTTCATGTTTGCTGTAGTACCATCGCCCTTCACAAGGATGCCACTATTTTGTGTTACGAGGCTTCTCTCAATGTCCCATGTACAAAATAGCCAATTATTGATATGGCATCTATTCAAACTACGAGCTCGATGATCTGGTCCTTTAGAAAGGGCATACATCTCTTCACTCACTTCCCCTTTGTCATATATATGCTTGAGCTGCATATTCATTTTCAAAACATAACTGATTATTCATAATTTGTATAAATAACTAAGTCCAAATCATTTTCATAACAATACTAACCTTGCTCTCGAACCACTTTACAAACTGTTCCTCGTGTCATTTTTTAATATTTCTTGGACCTGTAACATATTTGCTGACTTCTTGCATATGTAAACTACATCAAAGAGTGAATTAATGTGTTAGTAGATGCCCCCGAATAAATATAAGAATAAAAAATTAAAGATGGTTTATGGAATCTTTACTCTATCCATGGTCTGGCTTCATCCCAGTTAGTAATAATGTAGTGCCTCATCATGTGCAAATCTGCATCTTCAAGTATATGGATATTCTGTCCTCTCCTCTTGTAATCCATGTCAGCAAATATGCTCAAACCAGATGGTGGCTCATTCGCAACCATATTTTCATGTCGTTCAGCACGATTCAATTTGGTATCCATATTCAAGAATCTAGAGCAAAATGTAAGGCACTCCTCGACTATGTATCCCTCAGCTATCGAGCCTTCTGGGTGCGCCTTATTCCTCACATATCCTTTCACAGTACGTAGGTACCTCTCCACTGGATACATCCATCTATAACACACTGGCCCTCCAATTTTAGCCTCTTCAGCTAGATGAACAGGCAAATGAACCATGATATCAAAGAACGAAGGAGGGAATACCGTCTCAAGGCGACAAAGAGTCTCTCTAATTGAACTAGTAAGTTTGTCAGTATCTTCGTCCACCAGCTCCTTAGAACAAAGTGCATTGAAGAACTTACTAAGCTGAATCAATGCGATGACCACTTCTTCTGGCAAAATCTTACTTACCACTAAGGGTAACATTTTCTGTAGAATCAGATGGTAGTCATGTGTTTTTAGTCCAGACACCTTATGTGCATTTACGTCAACACATCGCCTTATATTAGAAGCAACCCCATTAGGCATCTTCACTCCTTGAAGAAACTGGCATAGAATTTTCTTGTCATCAATATCTAAATGGTACAAGGCTGGTGGCAAGGTATACTTATTATTCTTGATAATAGGATGCTGATCCTGTCGCATCCCTAGCTCCTGCATGTCAAGTCGGGCCTTCTCCCCGTCCTTACATTTACCTTGGATTTGAAGTAGAGTTCCCAATATGCTCTTACAAATGTTTTTCTCAATGTGCATGACATCCAAATTATACCTAATGAGCAAAGAAGACCAGTAAGGGAGCTCAAAAAATATACTCTTCTTCCTCCAGTTGTGCCATCTTTGATCTTCGTCACGCTTCCGTTTTTTTTGTGCCGTCTTTCCAAATTTCACTTGTTCAAAAGTTGCATAATGCTCCAATACCTGTTCACCACTCAGTTGTTCTGGTGCCTCCCTAGTTTCGACATAGGTTGTTGAACCTGACCTTGTTCTTGCGCCATGGATGGTCCAAGGGAAAAAAACGTCGATGTCCCATGTAGCAGTGCTTGGAACCACATCTCAACCACAAGTACTCTATATCCTTATGGCAATATGGACATGCAAATTTACCTTTTGTGCTCCAACCAGAAAGCATGGCATACACAGGGAAATCATTAAGTGTCCAAAGTAGAATAGCATGTAATTTAAAATTCTTCTTAAGCTTTGCATCCCATGTGACCACACCGTTATCCCAAAGCTCCTTCAGCTCAGCGATAAGGGGCTGCAAATATACATCAATATTCATTCCTGGAGACTTTGGACCAGGTATCAACATTGACATCATCCAGTAAGGTTGTTTCTGACACAACCAAGGAGGCAAATTGTAAGGGATTAGGATTACAGGCCATGTGGTGTATGTAACATTTTGCATCCCAAAGGGATTGAAGCCATCCGAAGCAAGATCCAGCCTAATATTACGAGCCTCCTTTGCAAACCAATCATACTTTCTATCCACATGCTTCCATGCCTTCGAGTCAGCAGGATGGCGCATTTTTCCATCATCAACCAATCCTTCCTTATGCCATCGCATCTCCGACGATGTTTTCTTAGACATATAAAATCTTTGCAGCCTAGGAATAAGAGGAAAGTAGCGCAATATTTTGCGTGGCAACCTTTTCTTGTTATTAGTACTTGTATCAATACCAGCACCATCATCACCCCTCTCAGCTCCTTCGTCGAGATCTTTCCACCTAGACACTTTACATATGGGGCATGCTTCTAGCGCTGCATTTTCCTTCCAAAATAATACACAATCATTCTCACAAGCATGTATCTTTACATAGTCCAAGCCTAGATCTCGGATCACCTTCTGCACTTTCTCCAATGTGTCAGGTATACAATGGCGTGCAGGAAGTACCTTTGAGAAAAGAATAAGTATGGCCTCCAATCAAGCATTACTAATTCCATACGTGCACTTAATCTGAAAAAGTGTCACAATAAAGGAAACCTTAGTAGCCTCTTCACAACCCGGATACAATTCCTTTTCTGCCTCCTGTAACAATTTCAAAAATATCTTGGCTTGTTTGTTTGGCTCTTGCTGTTCATTGTTAGGTTCCAATATTTCCCCTTGCATGGACCCTCTGATAAGGGATCTAATCATAGTATTAGTGCCGGCACGGTCATCATCAATTGATGTGCTCTCTTCGCTGTCTACTCCAAAATCTGTTGCTGGTGCGGGTTCATTGTGTAAACCCACATCATCAGGTGGTGCATCTTCGTTAACCAATCCTAATTCAGGAGATGTGGCACCTTCATTGTTCAACATTATTGTATCAAGATCGCTAACTGCTGCAGCTGATGCACTTGGCCCTTCCCTTATGAAACTTTCAGCAAACCCTCTGGCAAGTAGATGACTCTGAACAACACACTGTGATTCGGATGTCATGCAATGACATCTACTACATGGGCACACAGCAGTTCCACCTCTCGATATGCCAGCAAATGTAATCTCAATAAATTTCTTGAACTTCTCCTTCCACTCTGGAAAATTCCGAGGCAAGCGCATCCAACTCCTATCCTCATTATATGACGACATTATCCTGAATAATAATAAAAGTAAACAAACGATCATCAAAAGCTTCCATATATGCATATGTGTGCATGGGATAGACAAGGCTGCTTACGACATCAATAATCAACTCATATAGGCGCACGTGTGTTGATCGACGGGCACGTTGATCATTGCCAGATCGAGATGACTGCCCGGGTTGTACCTTTTACGTGTACGTTAACATGCAAGCTATTTTTCAAAGGAGCAATGCACAAGACGCATGATGAGAAGAAAGAGAAGCAAAGCATGCAAATACGTGGAGATTTAATGATAAAAGGTAGCTAATTGAATTCATTAGGCAAGATGCCGTATTATTTTAAAGTTCCCATCTTGCGCGTGTCTGGTTATTTTAAAGTTAATTTGTGACCTGTGCGCACAAATATATTTTGGTCCACGTTAATTAGTCTTTGGATCATCTGGTATTCTCATTGGAGTCGGAATCAAGTCATCTGTGCGTGCGTGCGCACAAAAGGTTATTTATAGCAACAACGGAAAAGCGTGGCGATAGTCACATTCTACTGCAACGGATAGCAGCTATCTGTTGCAATAAGCATCGACATGTTGCAACGCCGTTGAACATTATTACAACCAAATTCTAGTGTTGCAATACAACCATAATGTTGCATCGACCACTCATCATTCGTTGCCATATGCACCTCCCTATTGCAACACCTCAGTAGGGTTAATGCAACTTCAATTCATTGTTGCAATAGAGGCACACAAGAGTAACCGAGAGAAATGTGGTTGCAATAGCACCTTTCAATTGCAACACAAAACTTCTAGTGCAACTCCCAAATGACGTGGCAATAGTCCTATCCAATTGCAACAAAAAAACAAACAATGGTAGCAACAACACCTCTCTATTGCAACCAAAGACATACATATTACAACCAATGTTTTAAATAGCTGGCTAAACCTACAGCTATAGCCGGATATAGCCGTTTCAGAAGCATTGCAGCTAAGATATCGTACTTTTAGCCACATCCTTAGCTTTAGGGCTAATAGCCGCTATTAGCCGGCTATATCCGCTAAACGGGCCTCCTTTTAGCCGCAACTAAATCAATCCGCGAGCCAAAATCAAGCGTGGGCTCTCCAAATTCCATGTTCTAGTAAATTTGTGTCTTGGACTAGAGCCATGTTCTAATAACTTTGTGTCATGTAGGCTGAGATGTATTCTTGTGTGCTGTGTTGTTGGTGGTGGTGGTCTGATGAACTATGTTGTTGTGTCTTGGTGGTGGTCTAATGAAATAATGATCTGTTGTTTTATAATTTGTAGTGTATCACTCTTAGCTGCGGCTAAATGGCTTAGCCGCGGCTATAGCTAGGCTATAGCTGTCCTTAGCCTTTTTAGATAGCAACAGCTAAGAGGCTTAGCCAGCTATTTAAAACATTGATTACAACATAAATCACACGTTGTATTATGTTCACATATTATCACCAAAACACTGTTTGGATGTAATAAAATCCCCTAATGCAACCAAATTAGTGTCGTTGCTTTTGTGACTCGTGGCATTAGGGGGAAAACCTTGTAGCTCCTCCATCTTGGCCGACGGGCAAAGGGCATCCTATTAACCTCCCCTTGATCAGTTGCCTCCCGGGAGAGCGCGGTGAAGGTCATCACGAGGATTCTCTAGCGATTACACCTCCTAGCTTCACAAAAGACAAACTGAAGAAGGGGTAGGAACCCAACCCTAGCACGAGAATTCTCTTAGCGATCAGAAAAGGAAGGTGTGGCTATGGAGTCAAGAAGCAGGAGCTTTCTACCTACGAGATCTATTCTTTACGCCATGGCTGGGTATGGTGTGAGGAAGCAGATAGACCCTTGGGGGCTTTATTTATAGGCAAAGGAGAAGAGAGAGATTGCGATCAACTTGTATCGCAAGACCAAGAAGATCCTCGATCGGTTTCACACGCGCACGCCCGCTTCAACTTGTATCGCAAGATGAAGAAGTCCTCGGTTTCACGAGCACACGTCCGCGCTTCAACTTCCAATTAATATGCGTTTTAAATTTTCAAAGCAATCGGGTCAAATGAAAACCGCTTTGGTAAACGAATATTCTAGCCGGCATATTATGCACCGTTTAGGATGAACAATCATTCTAATCGGTTTAGTTTTGCACCGCTTCATTTACATATCTGAGCCGGCTCATGAGTTGCACCGCTTCGTATGATGGCCTTATTCTAAGCAGCTCAGGTAACGCCGCTTACAATGATTTGAACTAAGCGGGCCGTTTTGGCCCGCTTCGTATGGGCCTATGAGGTTAACGGTTTTTGCAGTAGTGCGTATATCTTTCTCCCTTTACATTTGCTTTCTCTTTTAATTAGTTTCTTCTACTTTCCATGCCACTAGTCTGTAGCGCGACATGCATTGCATTGTCCAAATGTGTGGAAGGGGTAGAATGAGGGAGACTGAAGATGACGTTTCCACTCCATATCTAACTGGTGTTTCCAGTCTATCTCTAACCAACTGTTCTCAAGCTCATTTCCCCCACTATATCTCTAGGTAACAGAACTTGTTGTGTTCTGTTAGAAACAAACAGATATGTGTTAGTGACTAGGATTGATCATCTTACTACGTTAGTGCTTTCTCGCATGCTGGCTGACAAAATTTGTCTCATCAAGTTACTTTACTCTACCTTTTTTTTAAAAGAACACATGACATTGAAACTATGTGTGATGTAGGATTTCTCGTGGACCTTGCACCTGACTTAATTTTACTGTAGAAGTATATGTGCTTACTATTTTTATATGTTTTTTGTTATTTAAATGATATGTAAGCTACACATGCTAATAACAAGGTTATGGCATTGATTTCAAAATTACGCCTAGCCTAGCTAAAGCTCTTCTTCTATTAAGAAAATAAAAGGGGCTGACTTAACTAACAACCAGGAGAAAATAGACTTTTATTTCACCGGTCTATCGCTGCCTCTCTCTATGTTCATGTGACTTGGCCACTTTCTATGCGGTAGTAGTGTCAAAGGCTACGCGCTAATAATGTTATTGCAAAGGCAATCGCAAGTGCGGCCAGGCAAGCCTGGTAGGTTGCATGCATAATTAAAACAATTTGTTGATGTGCAATTATTATTATTTTTCCTTTCCACAAGTATCAATAGACACCCTGCTTCAAGGTTGGTAATGCATAATTATACTTTTTAATTTATTACCAAGTAAATACTAAATCAGTTCACAATAAGATATAGATGCATACATCATTAAAGTATCACCTACCAATTGCTTTAATATTGCTTCCACTGGCATAATACCATCCTTTTGGAAAAAAAGTACACATATGGGTTTATTACTTTATTCTGTACATAAACTGTCTGATGACATGCACGTACAAAAGGCAATGTTTGCATCATCCTTATGCGGACATATAAGAGAAGGTCTAGAGCAAGGGACTAGGGAGATTGAAGATACTTTCACTCAACCTCCGGGCTCCATGCTACAATACACACAAGCTCATTGTTGTACTCTATCTCTAACCGGCAATTTTTTGTGTCTCAACACAAACAAACAGATGCTACCTTACGTGTCTGTGACTAGGATCCCACGTATGTTTTCTCCTATTAGGGGTGTGGGTGTTTATTTTCGTTGTTAGGGGTGTGGGTGTTAATGGATCGCAGCCATAATGTCCTTTTACAATGCAACGATGTGTGTTTAGCCATTGTTAGCTAAATTTCAGTGCGAATCAGTCATTAAAAATTATAGGCTATACTTTTAGGCACTTTTATCAGGCCTAGTCAATCGGGGGCCATGATTTGCATCGTGTAGACATATGACGACCAAACTATGGGCCATTGAGGGCTTATTGTGGACTCATCTATTTATGTTGGCTCAGCTCTTACATCTCATTCGAAAGTATCCAGATGTTTATGGGCATAATTTTTTTGAATTAATTACTTGCACGGATAATGGGCAGGTCCGATACATAGATGACACCGTCATTTGTGATCTTGTGAGTGGTTAAAGCTTTAGCCTTATGTGCAGACTTCTGTTGCAACCATCTAGCCAAAAGTTTTCTTTCAGATATTTTTGATCATATGAAATTGATGAGAGCAACATTCGGTCACGTTCACACAAGTTGAAGCTACCTCCAAATGCTGCCATACACCCTGTATTCCATGCCACCAGTGGGTTCTAGTATGGTTATGAAAGCCTAGCATCCTCTTTTTTTTGTGACAGTGTGTTAGCACATATCTTGTTATTACTAATTGGAGGCTCCTTTTGAAGCCTTCACGTGAAGCCACATAGCATCCCAGGTGGACACTCTAAAAAGAGAGAAAAATGAAAGGAACCTTCACGTGAAGCCACCTATCATCCTAGGTGGACACTCTAGAAAAAGATAGTAAAATTACCCACCTATGCCATTATGAATAATTAATCTAAAATAACCCATATCTATGTCTAAATTACCTACATATGCCACTAAAGAAAAATTAAGTCTAAACTATTTTGTTGGTCACATCTAACCGAGTCACCTGCGCACCAGCCGTCCCCAACGTATAAAAAAAATTCGTATCAATTTCCCGGATGGTCCACGCTTAACAGCCGAACCCAACATTAATGTTATTTAACCACTTTTCAATCCCCCTCCTGTATAGTATGAATCCGGGTCCATGGCATCTAATGCTATTTCATCTCTCTTTTGATACTCCTGTGATGACATAATTAGTATGAACTTTACGTCAGATACTTAGTACCTGGCATCCTCTATCACCTCCATATATATCCATGGAATTTTGCCCTAGATTTTTTTTGTAGGATTCTGATGATCTGATTTTTTTCTATGTCTGATCTGGATTTGCAATATGAGATTTGGAGACTCACCCCTACTGCAGGATAGATGAAGAGCTCTAGCAACCAGCAAGCCCGCAAGCCCATCCGGTGCAATGGATTCATAAATTATGTTTTTTCTTCTACTTGCTTTCTTTTTCTCTAAGAAACGACACACGATTGGTATACTTCCATATATGTGGAGTTCTTTAAGGTAAATGATATTCTTTTGGGCAGCTCTATTTTTGTCAATAGTTATATTTTTCTCTATGATTCATAAACAATCAATGTTTGGCTTAAATGGACCTATCATTTGCAATGTTATCAATACATGTCATTAGATTGGACATGTTAACATGCTTATGGAAGCATATATTGTTCAATAAATAACTAACTCAGATGTGAGAGAATATTTGTTTTTTGACCACACGATATAAATTGTTAGTGCATGATAATGTGTATATATTGAAGCAATGACAAATGGGACAAAAAATTTGGGCATAGCTAAATGCTGATGTTTTTTTCCGTTCTCTTGCATGGGGAGGTTTTCATTTCCCCGCAATTGTGTCCTGAATTGTAGATCATCAGTGTAAAAACACTCTGCCGTAAGCAGACTGTGAACGCCGGCTGTTACAATTAGTTATTCGTGTGAACTTACCAAGATGTGTACTTCTTATATAGCATTACTTACTTTATTTACTAAGACGTCCATTTTCTTGATACAGTACATAATTAGTAATTAATTATCAATTACAAATTATTGTTTGTAATTTGTATATAAAATATTTATCTCAAGAACTAATTTTGATGAAAATTCAATGCATATAGTTTGGACAAACAATCTTTAAACATATGTTGATATCACTACCATTATAAAAATAATTACCTGAACTACATGTCTATGCCATTATTAAAATGACTTAAAATATGCCCTTCCCAAAAATTGCATCTCAAATACACCCACATCTGGCACTATTAAAAATAACCTTAAATGACCCCAAGTCTAAATCTAAATTATCGACATGTATTATTGTAACAAAATATAAATTATATCAATATATGATTTTAAAATACCTATTTCTATTATTGTTATTATTGAAATACTAACTTGCGGTATATATATATGGATGATGCGTGTTACCATATAGCCTATGTATAAATGTGTCGAAGAAACCATAAGAATACCGATGTATTCTGTTAAATACATCTCAAAATGAAGATTTAAAACTTAAACACATATCTAACATATATAGAGATATGATGCAAAATAAATAAAGTTATAAATATGGATGAAAAAGTGTATACAAAGTAATTGTTAAGTCTGTCACGACCGGGAAAGGGTAAGTACATTTCTATATGGGGGTACGTATTGTATAAGAAAATTTAACAAATGAGAGAGAGCAAAAGCTAAACAATTTTTATTATTATTAGCTACGGGTTCTAATTCTTTGAATAATGTTTGTTTCTTAAAACCCTGAAATCCAAAATTCTAAATCCTATTTTCTCCGTGTGGGAAGCACGGGTTGATGGACTAGTTTCATTAAGAGGGAGAGAAACAACAGTTACATGCCCTGCTAAGTCATTCCGGATAATGACTTGCAACTACGGGCTATCAGTGGCCATAGGCCGATACAAAATTCATACGAAAATTACACGGTTCCCATTGTGCGACCTAACAGATCGAAAAGGCTCTAAGGATCGAAAGCGAGCTCTTGTTCAAATATCCATCTCTCCCACGATATAGTGCACTAGCTGGGCGACTGTTTTAGCATGCCGACTGAAAAGTACGTGCATTACGTTCAAGCCATAATGACCAAGCAATTAAAATCACGGCCGTGTCGAGCGTCTTTCTATCTTCCTTGCGTAATCTTCTTCGCGCCCGTGCCCACCAGTTCCGCAAAAGTGCGCTCCCCTGGCTGCGGCCCCAGAGTTTCCTAGTTGAGTCGGCGCAAAAGATGAAACCATACTTCCCTGCTGCAGGGGCAATCCACCAGTAAATGAGTGATTGTCTCGGAGTCCTGACTGCAGAAGATGCAAGTATCATTGTCTTGTAGGTTGTGTCTTTTGCGTCTTGCAGCTGTCCAACAACGTTTTTGCAGGACTGTCCAAATGAAGAATTTGCATTTGGCAGGGGCCCTAGTTTTATATAGTAACTTTGCTCCTTGAATGGCATACTGACCGTCGCTTGTCCATCTCCATTTAACTATATCTTGTACATTATCATGCAATTGGATTTGCCGTAACAGCTCCCATATGTCCAGATATTCCAGCAGAACCTGAACTGTCAGCGCACCTGTTATGTCTTTAACCCATCTCCTTTGCTGCAAATCTTCAAACACAGTCCGCCGTTTCTGGATCCTAGGTCTGACTGCCTGTACTAAACATGGCGCCAACTCTTGTATAGAACGGCCACCAATCCATTTATCTGACCAGAAAAACGTTTGTCTGCCATTGCCAACTTCAATTGTAGTTGAATGATCAAACATAGCACTGACCATTGGCTCCACCTTGTCCGGTAGCTGTGCCCAGGGTTTGGTGCTGTCAGTGCGTTTCAGCCACAACCATCTTAGGCGAAGGGCATAGCCCATCAGTTGCATGTCCGGTATACCAAGGCCTCCAAGTACTGATGGCCTGCAGACCCCAGGCCAAGCAAGTAAACACTGTCCACCAGATTGAGACTGTGTTCTCACCTTTCCAAAGGAAAGCACGCCTGCGCTTGTCGATGCACTCAATCGCCCATGATGATAACGAAACTGCAATCGCTCTGTGAATTGGGATGGCTGACAGCTTAACTTTTACATAGACTAACCTGCCTGCTTTGCTCATAAATTTAGCCTTCCAACTGGGCAGACCCGTGGTAATCTTATCTATCAACGGTTGCAGGTCACTCTTGCTGAGCTTTCTTACTGACAACAGTATCCCAAGGTGTTTACAGGGGAAGGCCTCAAGACGTCCTGGAAAGTACCTGAGCAAGGTTGCAGTTTCTTCTAGTCCACATTGAATTGGGGAAATGAGGCACTTGTCCGGATTTATTTTCAGACCTGAAGCACCCTCAAAGAGATTCAGTATGTTTGTCAATGCGACCAGGTCTTGTGGCACAGGCGAGATGAAAAGAACCACATCATCAGCATACAGGTAGGTCCTCTCTTTAATTAAATTCGAACCCAGATTCTGCAGCACACCTTCTTGATCAGCTAGCTTGATCATTGAGTTCAGAGCTTCCATTGCCAACACAAATAGCATGGGTGACAGCGGGTCTCCTTGACGTAGACCTCTGGCATGGCAGATTCTTCGCCCCGGCACGCCATTGAGTATTATTTTTGTACTTGCTGTAGACAGCAGCAAGCTAATCCAATTTAGCCATCTTCTTGTGAAGCCCATATGTTTAAGAATTGCCAGCAAGAAGGTCCAATTCACTGTGTCAAAAGCCTTTGCGATGTCGAGCTTTATAAGAGCACTTGGCTGTTTTGTTCGGTGAAGAAGAGTCGCTGTTAGCTGGACAGCCTTGAAATTATTATGTATTATCCTGCCCTTAACGAAGGCGCTTTGATTAATTCTAACCAATGAGTGAAGGGAAGGCGCCAATCTGTTTGCAAGAACTTTTGCAAATTTTTAGAAACGAGAATATATTTCAATATTCCAGCCTCTGCAACAATCGATGCATGTAGCTGTTTGGAGTTTTGCTTATTACAACCACAAGAACCAAAAATGCCCCCTTGGGTCTTAAACTGAAAAAAGTCTCATCCATGATTAACTACTAGGAAGTCTATTATTCGAAAACCAGCCATTCTTGGCGAAAACCTCCATGATCGCAGTCTCAAGCACATGACACCCTCATAGGATATGGGGTTGTTCCTCCTTTTTCTGTAGCATTCCCTAAAAACAGATCCAGTATGTCCCTCTGTATATAACCTGCATAGAAGAAGCAACTTTCGTACGGTTAAAAATCAGATCATTTCGACTTAACCAAATTGCCCAACAAAGTGCTGAAGCCGCAACTAAAGCCTTGTACCGTAGCTTCCTATCCACTCCGAATAACCAACCATCAAACAAATGATGTATATTTACTGGGGGTGCGATATTAAAAGAAACTTGTACCACTCGCCATATCAATCTAGCATTGTTACAGTAAAAAAAAGATGTTGTATTATTTCATCTAAATTACAGTAACAACACTTGATACATCCTTTCCACTGACGTTTTGCTAGGTTATCTTTGGTTAGAGCTACACCTTTAATCAAATACCACATGAAGATTTTAACTTTGAGATGCAATTTTAATTTCCAAATAATTTCCAAACACATGAAGAACTTTTGCAAATAATTTGGAGAAGCTATGAATTAGACTAATGGGGCGATAATCACCCACTTGTGTTGCTTCTTTCTTTTTCTTGAGCAGGATCATATATGCCTGATTGACCAGCTGCAAGCTGCGACCATCTAGCGACCATAGCGCATGGAAGGCGCTCTAATAACATCTTCCTTCATCACTGGCCATGCAACTTGATAAAACAGCCCAGTAAAGCCGTCGGGCCTTGGCAATTTGTCCGGCGGAAGGTCCTGAATAGTTTTCCAGATTTCATCCTCCGAGAAGCAATAATCTGAATTCATCAGGTCCACTGTGGGTATACCAATATTCTGGAAATCCAGGGACACTGAACGTTGGGAGGCCGAACCGAGGACCTCGTCAAAGTGTTGAAAAATTGCCTCAGCCTTAGCATCCTCATGCACCACTTGCATGCCATCAACAACCAAGGAATCAATGTGGTTCTTCTTGCTACGGTGACAAGCTTGTAAATGGAAGAATCTGGTATTTGCATCCCATCAGAAAGGTAAGTGATACGAGATCGCTGTCGCATGATTGATCGTAGGAGCGAGGCGAGGCCCAAACATTTCATCTTCATCCTGTTGCGCAAGTTTCACTCGTGTATCGCCAGTGGTCTGGATTCCTGGGCAACATCAAATCTGAGAACCAGTTCCTTGGCTATGGCTAACTGTAGTCTAACTGATCCCACGTGTTTAGCGCTCCATCTTTTCAAGGCGACGGCAGTGTTGCGCAACTTGTAATCCAAGGTTCGGAAGGCATCCGCATGTGGCCAGGGACATGTCCATGCCTGCTGCACAGTATCAAAAAATGCCTCATACTTGGTCCAGATGTTTTCAAACCGAAAGCGCCCGAAAGTTGTGACCACAGAGCAAGTTTGCAATAATAACGGGGCATGGTCTGAATATTCTGAGGATAATGCACGGATGTTGTGGTCAGGGAAGAATTGTACCCAGCCATCTGTGGCAAAAGCTCGGTCGATACGTTCCAGTGTTGGGTCAGAACGTTCATTGCTCCATGTGTATAACCTTACATGCAAGTGCAGCTCCAGGAGCTCTAACTCATCAATCAAGTGACGAAAGTTAACCATCAGTCTGCGATTTAGGCGGCTGTTGTTCTTGTCGGCTGCTTGGTAAATCATGTTGAAGTCTTTACATATCAGCCACGAGTCAGATCGACCAGATTTTAAATCCCGTAATTCATCTAAGAAACGAGTCTTGTCATCGTCTAACTGTGGGCCATACACGTAGGTTACCCACCAGAAAAAATCGCTTCCCAGGATCGAGACTTTCGCAGTTAGTGAGCTAGTGCTCACGGTAGACGGGATTGGAGACTTCCCAGACGTCGCGTCGCCAAGCAAGAATAATTCCCCCACAAGTGTTAGAAGCAGGTAGAGCGAAGTAATCAAACGCAGGTCCAACAATCTCCATCGCAATGGTATTGTCACAGGCATCTCCTGCTCGACCAGAGTACATACCATGCTGCGTTTGGCTCTAGCATTGAGCCCCCGCACATTCCAAACTAATACATTTTCAGAATTCATGATGAAACCAGTTTTGCGACCAGCTAGAGCTATCAAGCCTAAGGCTCCATCTCCTCCACCATGGCCGTGAATGACGGCCCTCCTTCTGGCAGCAGCTCATCCAGTGCTTCACATTGCGATGGGGTGAGTGTGGAAGTGAAGACTTCCAGGAACCGCTGGAACGCATCGGCATCTATGTGACTGTTTGCCGAGGAGATGCCAAGCTTCTTCGTCAACACATTTTGCGCCTACAGCGTCGGTTTGGAGCACCTTTCCCTCGATTTGTTGGCGAGCCTCTCGCTCCTTCGTAGCGCCGGGGTTAGCGACACTTGTGGCGCGCGTGCTCTTCGTCTTGGAGGGGACGAATGCAGCACCGTTGGCTTGGACGGCCTACAAACAGAGCGTGCAAAGTGAGCGACCGTATGTTTGACCGGGGTCCCCGTATCTGGGGCAAAGTGCATTGGAAGGGCCTCTAGGGTCCCTCGAGTAGTTGTAACAAAACCACGGGAGGGTGAGGAGGCCGAGAGCATCGGTAGAGGCACGTCATCGAAGCGCACTACCTCCATCTGGGCCGCGACCTGTTCCACAGCATGAACGGTTCAAGCGGGCCGTCATGAGGAATTTGCCTCGGCGAGCCTACCCGGAGCGGAACATCATAAAGGCCTTCCTTGTTTGGGCTGGCCACGAAGCCTGCGACCTCGGTCAGGAGCCCAACCTCATTATTTTATTTTTGTATTTTTTAATTTACGATTTTCCAAAATAAATACTTGGGCAAAAATTTAGCAGATCTGGTCTTGTGTCGCCGTTTCAAGTGGCTATCGCCGTTTGATTTGGCGAAAAGGGCCTCGCCTGGCGATGGTGGACCCTTTTGCCGTTTCATACGGCTATAGCCGTTTGAAACGGCTATAGCCGTTTCAAACGGCGAAAGGTCTCTCCCCACCATTTTTTGCCACGGAGTGGCTTTCGCCGTTTGGGGGGGGGGGGGGGGGGGCTATAGCCTGTTGAAACGGCTATAGCCGTTTCAGCCGTTTCAACTGGCTATATTTGTTTAATTGTTTTTATTTTATGCCAAAAAAGGTGAATAATTTAATTTATGTTGATTAATAGTTGATATATTTTTTCCGCTCGATTTGGTTCCATAATATGAACTGACGTAGTTTTTGACGCATTAATTTTTTCGGTTATATTTGCTACCGTTTAATGTCGTAGATTTGTTTATGATACTTTCTATGTTTGCGGTTAACCATTTTTACCGGAATGCAATAGTTAAATTTTGAGTTTTATGTATGAGATTTTTTTTTATATGTAAAGAAAACGACTTAACTAGTAGAACAAAGAACATTTTTTGAAACATTAGAATTGCATAACCCGGCTTGAATGCATAGATGCATTTTAGCGAAATGAAATGATCAGGAGGTAAAGGTGTCGACCACCTCCTCAATCTACTACTAGGTGCAATGGCATGTGTACCACATTGATAACGGTATCATGTGCTACTGCTAGTCCTAACATGCCTTTGGGTAATTTAAATCGCCGGGTGTGAAGCCTATGCTTTACTGGGTACAACGGGGATATTTTCCCTTCCTAATGGCTTCAGGGCCAGCTGCTTTTGCACGACGTGCCCTCTCTCTCTTTCTCTCCCTTTCAGCTTCACGTTCCTGTGCCGCTTGACGCTCGACCTCCTCGAACCTCTTGCGGATGTCCTCTTGGTCCTTCTTGCGCTTCTTTTCCTGCTCCTCCTCGTGCATCATTCATTGCCACCTTGCTCTTGCCGAGGCTGCTTCATGCTCAACATGAGCCTTGTCCTCATCGGACTGCTCTGTATCTAGCCACTGCAAGAAATCATAGAGAGGTGGGGGAGTCTTTAACTCCCCAAAGTAAGAATACAAAACATGAAATGGTTAGAAAAACATGCCAGGGTTAGTGAATACCTTGGCTCTCATGCTGCCAGACACCTTGGGTGGATCATACTCGAAGTTGTCACACATGAAAAATCTCATGCCATAGTAGTCACCCAAGATTTTTGACTGCACAAGCTTACAAAGGTCACCACAGAAGCACATTGGCACATGCACTTCTTGTGGAACAACAATTCTCACCTTCCTCCACTTGAGGAGCTCTGGATCTGAACAAGCCATGGTTTCTAACTGAGACACTGCACAAGTTCAATAGCAATGGCATGCCATATATAATGAATGATTGGGTTGGTCCATAGACCGAGTCCATGATCTTTTGGATGTGTTGTACATAAAAAGAGATCGAATCCAATGCAAGCGGATAAGTTTGCCACGCCATCTTCAGTGCACGCTCTGCGCGAGACACTGTATCACAGAAAAGCGGCATTGGATGCCTTGCTTCCCCACATTGGATGCCCTGGCCTTGGATGCTATGGTTCATCAGAGTTGTGTGAAAAGCGGCACTGGATGCTATGGTTCATCAGAGTAGTCTGAAAAGCGGCATTGGATTCCCCACAATGGATGCCCTGGCCTGGGATGGTAGGGTTAATAAAAGAAGTCTGATAAACAGTTGAGTCTTTGGATACGAAGGTACATGACTTCATTAAATTAAAACGAATTTGAAATACATGACAAAGAAGGTCATGATACATGTACCAATGTTGCATACACTACGACTATGATACATTTTAATGCAACGTGCTTGCGCCATTCACCTTCAAACTACACAAGTGGCAGTGGCACGTGCGACACATGTATGATGTGCCGACCTAATCCTAACATGCCTTAGGTAATTAAACGGAATAATTAGGACAACTTGATTGAATGGTCCTAGTAATCTCCCCACATAGCATACTGTGTTGCACCTACTCCATAATATCATCCCATCGGCAGCGAAGGCGGTGGTGGCGGCGACGCTGCCTTCTTTTGGTGACAGGGGCAGCTGCAATATGGGTCATTGCACGGCGCCTCCTGTGACACTGCTTCATTCTTGTTGTAATCCTCTTCTTCATAGTGCTGAACTTTGGTTTCTAGATCTTGGATTTGGTTCTGCAGCTATTCGATGAACTCATGATGGGGAAGAAGAGGAGGAGGATCGACCCACCTAACGAACCCACAGTTTTCTGGGGCATCAGAAACCTACGTCAAATAACTCGAGAAAATGGTGAAACTAAGACAACCATAATTAACTGAGGATTATTAGTAACATTTACCCATGCTCTTGGGCATTTGAAGAAACGACGACCTCCATTCAGATCGAAGCTATTCATCTGCACTAAGCAATCTTCACCATGCATGCATTTTGGCCAGTCTTCTTTACTCTTAGTGTATCCTCTAAGAGGCTTATCCTTTGTGAAATCATGCTTGCTTTGCTCTGGAAACTCATAAACTGCTTCCCCAAAGTAATCAAGACCAAGAGACCTGACATCGTCCCACACAATGGGAGGTCCCTTCCTTCCCCCCTTTGCACTCCCAAAGCTCAAACCCTTGTCACTACCTGACCCTCTAGACATTGTTGCCGAGCTAAATGATCTTGTTTCTTGCAATTGCTGGGCGGCAATGCACCCACGGATGTGTGTACATATAGGCTGGCGAAGGAAAGTTGGTCGTTGCCCATCCTGTGGTGTCACAAATGCACCTGAAAAGCCTACGTCCATAGGACTGAAAAGCCTATTACGAAGAGCACTGAAAAGCCTAGGACTGAGAAAAGTGAAATGCCTGTTGCGGCACATGCATGACACGGTCTGAGCAGAAAATAAATGGCATAGTCGGAGCACGTCATAAATCACATAGTCTGAGCACGTCATAATTGAAATCGAGAACAGAGACAAAGTGGCATGTGAAAACCTTTACCAAACAATGGTAACTAAGTCCTTACTAACTCTAACATGCCTTAGGTAATTGAATTTGGTACAATTATAACTGAAGTTCTACTGGGTGTAGCGGGTGAATTTTTCCTTCCTTCCTTGCTTGGATGAGCCCTCCCCATCTTGTCTCTTGTTGCTGTTGAGTTCCTTTTATTGTTTGAGGAGTTGCGCTTGACGAGCTTGAAATTCTTCTTCTTGTTGTTTTAGTGCCGCCTCTCTGGCAGCTAACTCTTGATGGCGCCTCTGAAGTTGATCCTCCTTGCCCTTCATACGGATCTGCTGGTGGCGGATCCTTCGTTCTTGCTCCTCACGCGCAAGACGCTTGGCCTCTCGAGCATCCGCTTGTCTGACGTTGTATTGCCCTTTGTGCTCAACCTGAGTTGGTGAGACCGAACGAGGAACAGGGCTAGTGTCGACCCATTGTATGAATTTGCAAGCCTCCATGAAACACATGGGTTGGGTTAGATGTACGCCGTATAATTTTAGCATAGATTGCTAACATGAATGAATGTCGTACCTTGAAATCATCATCGATGTCTAGACACTTGAAATACCGACACCCATACTGCTGCCTCTTTGATGGATCATCACATACTTGCAACCACGCACGGTACCCACAGTAGCACTTCGGTCGTTCATTCCATGGTGGAATGCCCTTTCGGTCTTCCTTCCATGAGGACATCATATGGACAGGAACTTGAAATTTAGGTTGTGTTGTGGTTGAGGAGAAGGTTGTATCTTTTATAGAACTATTATGTTTTTTGAAATTTAATTTTTTTGAGCATTCCCGTTGGATAAGGCAAGGAAGTCAGGATTGATGATCTGGAAAGCCAAGATAGATGCCTGAAAAGGCTAGTCGCATGCATACTGCCAAGGCTAGTTGATTTTGTGTAGCCTTTTCAGAAAGTGTGTACGCTTTTCAGTGAAATGTCATATCAAAGGCTATGATGTCAATGCTTTTCAGTGAGCCATCGTACCATAGGATGCGTAGGCTTTTCAGTGATCCATCATTTCAGCATCTACTACATGACATAGTGTGAGCAGGACATAAATGACATAGTCTGGTCGCGTCATAAATCACATAGTTAATAGTCTACTACATGCATCACATAGTACGAGCAAGACATAAAACACATAGTCTGAGCACAACATAAAACACATACATAGATAAGAAGGTACTAAATGCGCCCTCGCTTGTGACGCTGTGCACCCCTCGCACGACGCTCTGCCGCCTGCGCCGCTCGGGTGTGGTGCTGTGAATACGTGAGCGGGTCTGGTGCTGCAACCTGGCGTGTGGGACGTCGCGCCTCGTCTGCAACCGGTGTCTGGACGTCCTCCTGTGAGCCCTGTGTGGGAAACAGTGACGCACCACCAAACTGTGAAGTGCCGATCTCGTCCGGGTAAGGGTTCGTGCTGAAAAGGAATCCTACCCACGGTCCATCTGGCTGACTGCCATTGTCCCCAGTCTGTACGTCTTCCTCGATCCCTCCGTACCCTGTGTATCCTGCACAATAATAAGGTAATAGACAATTAGTTGTATGCAAGTAATAAAATAGCATGAATAAATTTTTTGAATACGTACCGAAGTTGTAAAACAACGGACCACCAGAAGAGGTCCCTGTAGCAGCAGGGTTGGGTGGGGCGAACCGTGGTACTATTTTGCAAAAATAAAAATAATTCAATATGAAACCATTTCATACATTTAGAAGTAAATTAACAAAACGTTAGTGTGCATACCAGCCGACTGTGGAGTGTAGCTGGGAGGGCGTGCTGGTGTAGCGGAAGACGACCTGGGGTACTCCGGTCGTGCAGGTGTACCAGAAGACGACCCGGGGTACTCCGGTCGTGCAGGTGTACCAGAAGACGACCCGGGGTACTGTGGTCGTGCAACTGTACCAGAAGACGACCTGGGGTACTATGGTCGTGTGGGTAAAGCAGAAGACGACCCGGGGTACTGCGACCGTGTGGGTAAAGCAGAAGACGAACCTGGGTACTGTGGCCGTGGTGGGAGGTAGACGTCTGCGTGTCCACCTCGACAAGTGATGGCCCGTCTGAACCTGACATAGTACTCCTTGATCTTCTTATATGCAGCCCCGTGGTCCTGCGGCGCCATGTACATGTACCTCTGCAAGTCCTGGTCCACCTCGGCCTCGACCAACGCTAGAGCCTCGGTCTACCAAAAACATAGTTATCAAGGTTCAAAATTAAGATAAAATCATATCAAATGAATGATAGCATGATTAAATTTGACAAACATACCGCGATGGCGAAGTTCTGGTCCCTCGAAACAGGGTACGTGTCAGTAACTTGGGCTGGTGTTGGCACTCCTCAGCGTCACGTTTTAGCAACGCTCAAGAGCGCGTAGATATATGTCGTTGTATGCAAAATTAATTCTGCAAGCGCACAGAATATATCTCGTTGTAGCACTTCACCTTGGGTGTAACCCCAGGGTATCGTATTTATATTTCCTCAGGGAAGCAGATGGTTAAAGTGTATTGAAGAATGAAATGATATATCTTGCCAGAAGTATCAAGCCACAAACCCAGGGGCACAAACTCTAGGTTTGGGTGGATAATGGTCAAGTTAATGACCGGATAGAAGGTCTGAAAGACCAGCGACACACGGAGCACCTATTTCTAAAGAAAAGGAAAGACGCTGGGAGAGACCGGACCTAGACTTTTCTAACTCAGAGCAAAAGGCACTCTAGCCTTAGCCTAGACCCAAGCTTAGATACCGGGAACAGAGCTCGCTTCGACGGCTAGAACGGGAGAACCTCAGAACGGGATGAGAGAGGGGGTTCTCCGGGCTCAGCACTACTGTTATGAGTACACCCGAACTGTGGTGGACTACGAAGGACGGACAGGGCTGTCACCACCTGCCGCCTACCACTGCAGTTCTGTGGGGTGCAACACACTTCCTAGTTAATCAACAAGCCAGACACCACGTCTGCACTCGATGATTAAGATTTCTCTTGAGGCCTGTCAAGAGAAATTCCCGTCTTCCCTAAGGCGTCTTACGGCCCGGTCAAGGCGAGCAAACCCGCGAGATAAAGCCCGGTAGAGCTAAACTAAACTCTACACTAAA
The DNA here is from genome assembly GCA_015476505.1 of Urochloa ruziziensis. NCBI lineage: Eukaryota > Viridiplantae > Streptophyta > Magnoliopsida > Poales > Poaceae > Urochloa > Urochloa ruziziensis. The sequence continues at coordinate 42,482,216 of CM027125.1, forward strand.
ACTAAAGGAGATAGGACTTTGCTCTAAAGAGAGCAAGATCTTTACTCTAAAAGAAGAGCAAGATAGAAATATAAAAGATAACTTAAGCTCTGAAGTAAGAAAGTAATTATATAAATAAACTCTTCAAAAGAAGGAAAGGATACAAGAGCTTTACCAGAACTCCGAAGACTCCGAAGATCCGAGCTAAGCTCGACTCGACTCTACTCCCAACTCTAATCCTAATCTAAGAAATGAAAAAGATACTAGAGCTCCCTTCAAGTAAAGACTTGAGATATGTGGTGTGTGTCTTCCCAAGGTGAATGAGCTGCCTTTTATAGCCTCCAGGGGGTGGATGTCAGCGTCATTAGCACGCCAAGGATCTGCTTAAGCTTCACGCGAAGGAGGAGACTGTGGCGGCCACAGAGGGAGGCCGGTCGGCCTGGGCTAGGCCGGCCGGCCTGGCCCTGGTGCCACTTGGCACCGTCCTCTGTATGGACGGTCCTGATGCTCTCCCAAGGTCGGTAACAGTTGCGTTTAGTTGAAGCTTGTCCGAGAATCCTAGGATGTGGGCCCTTCAATCCATGTGCTTTCACCTCTAGGCCTTCCGGGTCCTTGGATCAAACCGACGTTGTTTGCATGGTGCTTGATCATCCTGGGCACTTGGCATGGCTTGTGGATCAGTGACGTGGCCAGACCTGGCCAGGGGAGGCCGGTCGGCCTGGGCTAGGCCGGCCGGCCTGGCCCTGTGCCAGGTTTGGCCTTTGTTTCTCCTGGTTCATCCTACAAGCACAAATCATCCAAAACTTGTGGAATTTGTTAGTAAAAATACTTTTATGCATGGAATATGGTATGATCATCCTCATTTTACCGAAATGTTGACGGTCACTACGGGGTTATAATGGCCGTCAACACGCCCCCAAGCTTAGACTCTTGCTCGTCCTCGAGCAAGGCTAAAACTCTAGGTTCGGTAGGTCAGGAGTTGCTTCAAGGTATATACTCTTAAAGTACCTTGTGCTTAAGCCAAAACTCAATGAATCACTTGAATAAGTTGGCATAAAAGAGAACTCATACCATGGTTCCACGTGGGGCTGCAGCGGTTCACGTTTTGGGCTATTGAGAGCTTGAACGGTCATCTCTAAAGTATTTCCTGCAACTTTTCAGGTTCCATCTCGGAGATATGAATTTTTCAAAAGATGGTTTATTCATTCCCCGATGGTACTCTCGAGTCACTCAAGGTGTTTAATCCTCACTCTTGGTCGGAATTGACCAATTTTTCCCTACACTAAGGCTGAAGTGGAGTTGTAGGTAGGGTAAGAGTGGCATACCTTGGTTACTTCTGTTGTCGAGTCGAAGAGTGGTCCGCGAGCGATGGCACTCGTCAAATTCCGGTCTTTGGAATTCATGGGGTTTCAAATGGAGAGGGAGAAGGTGTGATGCTCAAAGGTCTTTGGGACTCCTTATTATTTTATTTCTCTCTCTCATATTTTTGAGATGTTTCTTCTCTCTCTCTCTCTCTTTTCAGATGGAGCATTTGTCTCCATTTTTTTTCGAATACATCTCTTCTCTTACTTTGGTAACAGAGAGGAATTCAGCTTTGTATGGAGTAATTGAGGACCTTTGGGGTGAGCTTTATGATGTGGTGAGTGTATGTCATCGACGGTGGACATCAACCCCGGAGCGGGACGTTGACTAGTCGGACATTTTGAGGCTGAGGTGGATGGGAAGACCGGTAAATGTCAAGTGCCTTCTGCAAGCGGACTTCACCATTCGACAAGACTTAAAGCAACTCAAGATAGCATATGGTAGTTCAACAAGTGTATAACTGTTTAGGCTCTGGATAGGACATTTTAAACCATCGAGGACGATTCACCATGTAACAATTTATAAAAACTTCCGAGAGGTTCCTTACTAAGCATGTAGTTATACCTCGAAACAAACCATATCAAAACTCACAATAACTTAAACAATGAACAAGTGCTCTTACTCCCACAGTTTTATCATGTTGGCTGTGGGGTTCTCCGTCGGCTGCTGGTAGTCATACTCGGGCTGCTGCTGGTGGCGGTACTCGGGCTGAGGTGCGGTAGAAGTTCCGGCTTCACCGTCATGCCTGGCTCGCCTGCCACGTGTTGCAAGGCCTGCAACACTGTGGCGAGCGGGTTCCCTCCTTCTAAGCTGCATGGTTAGACTTCTCGCTGAACTCAGCGACAAAGCTGGGCATGGAAGCTCGACTTCGTCGATGAAACCAGGATAACACATGAAAAGAGTATGGCCAGGGCCCTCGCGCATCAAGTGACCCTGGATAAAATGATCTAAACCAATGCAAGACTGATATTCTTGTGTAGTGGGAAGGAAAGTGACTTGAGCACCCTGCAAAGCACCAACATGGGTGGCAATGCGGGTGACTAGCGAGGTTATGTCAATTGTGGCTCGGCCAGTGACTAACCTTTGCCAGTCATCAAGCATGCTCATGACCGGTGAGAAACGAATTTTCTTGACCATGGCATAGAGGCACTCTAAATCAGGCAAGAGGCAAGGACGCAAATCAGCGCGTGGGTGGACCACCATAGCGATCCACTTCGCCAGGAAACGAAGAGTGGGGTTTTGGATGGCAGTGATGCTATTTTTCCCCGAGGATGGCTCGCCCGTGATGCTATCCCACCATGCGACACGGTTGTACCGGTGGTTAGTCACCAACAGGTTGGCATTAATGATGCATCTCTTGTTGAAACCAAGAGCCTCACTGAGTTGCTTCGGGGTCAAAATAAATCCTCGTTAAAAAACCGAAAGCAAATATTTGTCTCGTTGGGACGAACTTCGATTTTCAAACTCGTCAAAAACTCCATAGTAAGAAAGTGTGAACCTGTTTCCGAGACGGGGTAGAAGTTTTGCCATCCGGCATTGTTGAAAGCCCGTTCCATGTCTCCTTCGAGACCGGTCTTGATCAGCAGCATGGGGTCGAAGTACTTGGCATGTGTGTAGTAGCGGCCCTGGAGCTGGTCCACCACCGCTCTCTCTTCTTCGGTACGAGCAATGATGTGCTCGACCCGAGTCATGATCCGGATGCAGAGCCTGTTCCTAGGCACCTCCTCCTCCTGGGACTCTGTGTCTTGTCGAGTTGAGTCGACAGACATAGTGTCCCGGGAAGTAGATGATCCCTGAGAGCGGCGAGAGCTCAAAGAGCTGAGCTTGGTCATGACTCCACGTGCTGTCTGACGTGCCCTTGTCCACATGATTCCTGCAAAAGGTTAGTCTCACAATACCTGAAGGAAATCAGGGGTTAGACAGTCAGAGGTTAGGCGTTCTTATGGGAGATTAATCACCACAACTCGGTTAGTCGTTCTTGTGGGGTAAGAACCACCACAAACGTTCTCGTTCAACCGGCAGGGGTTTGTTCTCACAAGAATTCAAGAATGGATTTTAGCAGAATTTCCTTGTGGTCTAAACTCTAACCTTACTTAGAGATTTTCGAAATTCAAGCGAGGGAGAAGGGAAACGCTCAGGATGCACGCATACCTGTGCTTGGGGCGTCTTCCTTCTGAGCTGGGCACCGGCTTTTATAGAGGCGCAGCAGGGGGAGGCCGGCCGGCCTGTGGCAGGCCGTTCGGCCTGCACATGGCACCGGTCATGCCCATCCTGTGCGTCGGTGGTCACGGTCCGGTGCCTGGTGCTCCGGTAGGTGAGGATGGGACGGCGACGGTGGAGAGAGGCCGGCCGGCCTGCCTGGGGCCGCTCGGCCTGGGGCTGTGCCCATTTTTCTCCATCCTCTCGTGTCGTGTCCTTCCACATGTGCTTGTTCCTTGCTGCTATGATCTGGCCATTGGAAATGACAAGTGGGGCCGGCCAGCCTAAAATTTGGCCGTTTTTTTTTATATGCTACTCAATGCATAAATGAAATAAGAATGCAAGCTTCGAAAAATTAAACATGCTGTGCTGAATGACAAGAATTGAAATGAAAACCTAATCTATATGCAATGCAAGGATACGTACCATATACCTTATGGCGAGGGCTCGAGTTTTTCGTCCTGAGCGGAACTCTCCGACTCTTTGTTCGGGACTGCTTTTACCCGCCATTCCTTTCAGACGGGACGGGACTTGGATTCAACCTCCTTATCGCGTTTTGCTTGCTCCTCCAGCGCTTTGGTTCTCGATATCCTTCGCCGTGCATGATAGCGATCATGCCTCTTCTTTTCTTTGGCGGCGAAGGCTTCCACCATCTTCATGAGCGTTTCTACGCTCGGCATCTTGGACTTTCGGGGCATGACTTCTTCGACCATATTGACTTGATGGGGGATCTCCTTAGGACGGAAAGAGAAACTCTCGGTCCCTCCGTTAATCCTAAGTTGAATGGTCCCACGTCCCACGTCGATGTTTGCATTCGCAGTACTTAAGAACGGTCTCCCAAGAATGAGAGAGTTCGTTGCTCCGGCTTCCATATCTAGGACGATGAAATCCACAGGGATGAAGAAATCCCTGATCTTGACCGGAACATTTTCTGCAACTCCATGGGGGTAGCGGATCGATTGATCCGCTAGCTGCAAACACATGGCTGTAGAGACAAGCGATATATGTTTAAGGTGGTCGAAGACTACCTTGGGCATTACGCTGACGCTCGACCCCAAGTCACATAGGGCGTTGTCAAAGTCATGGCCTCCAATTGAGCATGATATTGTGGGGCAGCCAGGATCTTTCTTCTTGAGGTGGGGCCCGAGTATAGCAGAGCTACATTCCTCAGTCAGCTGTACCATCTCCCTTGTGGGTAGAGTCTGCTTGTTGCTAAGTATATCCTTGATGTACTTGGCATATGTCGGGACCTGCAAAGCGTCAAGTAGTGGTATATTGTTGTATACCTTCTTGATTACCTCGACGAACTTGTCGAATTGTTCGTCGGCCACAGGTCCTCTCCTCGTTCCCCTCCTTTGAGACAGGGGTGGTTTCCTCGTCGTCTTCCTCTTCGGCGGCCGCCTCGGCTTGGCTAGCTTCCTTCTGTCGGGTACCTGCATCTTGTGGATTGTGTGGATCCCGCGTTTACTTGCCAGTCCGCGTGGTCATCGCACTAACATTTTCTTTGAAAGGAACCTCCGGTTGCCCGGGTAACTTTCCCGCATTTGGGTTAGGACAGGATGCAGCCAGCTGAGCCACTTGAGTTTCAATCATTTTGTTGAAGCTCAGCTGGTTCTTAACGACAGAATTAAAAGCTTCTATCTGGGAGGCCATCGACTCCATAACTTTATCATTAGCAAGAAATTTCTTGCTAATGCTATCGTTAATTTGTTTTGGCCATACCAGATGTCCTTTAGCGACGGTTGAAAACCGTTGTTAGAGCCATTACCTTGCTGTTGGCCGAAGGGGAAATTGGGCTTCGAATTCCAACCTTGTTGAGGACGGAAGCCTGAATTGTTGTTATTTCCAATGAAATAAGCTTCTTCTTGTGTCATCGGGCAAGTGTCGCACGAGTGTCATGCTTCTCCACACGTTTCACATGTGATTCTCTCCTCCATGATCTGATTTATCTCCTTGCCAGGAGATTCCATCTTCTTCAAGAGAAGGTCCATCTTAGCGGCCATCATATCAACGGAGTCAATTTGATGTACTCCCTTACAGGGAGCTTGTCTTTCTCCTATCCAGCTCTGGTGAGTGGATATCTTCTCGATTAGCGCCTTCGCTGTGTCTACATCCAACGAGAGGAAAGCTCCTCCCGCGGCTGCATCCAACATCTCTTGCGATCGTCGGCTCAGGCTGTGGAAGAAGTTCTGGGTAATCAGCCAATCTTCCATACCATGGTGGGGGCAGGCTGCAATATACTCTTGCAGTCGCTCCCAAGCTTCGGGAATTGTTTCTCCGTCTAGCTGCTGAAAGCTAGTGATTTTTCCTCGGAGGGCATTGGTTTTGCCCACCGGAAAGTACTTGGCCAGAAATGCGTCTACGCACGTCTGCCAGCGTCCTTCGAATGATGCCTTGTTGGCATAAAACCACTCCTTTGCTTTCCCAAGCCAAGAGAATGGGAAGAGTTGAAGGCGGATGTTGTTGATCGGTGTGCCATTGGGGTTGATAGTACTGCACACCTCCAGAAAATTCCGAAGGTGAGCGTTCGCATCCTCAATCGCCTTTCCGCATAAAGGGCTGGCCTGAACCATGTTTACCAGGCCAGTCCTCAGCTCAAATGCACCTTCCTGTGCGTTTGATAGTCCCGTGAAGTTGCTGCTTGACGGGGCTGAGAACTCAGGGAGCGTCTTCTTTTCTTGAGCCATAATCTCTGGAGACTCTGGGGCTGAAGAAAACGACGAATCTGAATTTGATTCGGACTCGGAGTCGGATGACGACTCGAGTATATTGCTTGAGCTGAGTGAAATCTGAGGAGGTACGACTCTCTTTCGCACTACTCTTCCAATGCGTTCTGGATTTGGATCAAAGTTTGATGGTAGGTTGAAACCAGTCATGCACTATCCTGCAAAACACATCAAAGATAGACGAATGTTGCAGTGGTGAGGTCACTAAGGTTAGTGGTTTGGTAAATCTGTAAAGATAATCAAATGATTCAACAATAACTTTAGCCAATTGCTTCCCCAGCAACGGCGCCAGAAATGCTTGTTGGCACTCCTTAGCGTCATGTTTTAGCAACGCTCAAGAGCGCGTAGATATATGTCGTTGTATGCAAAATTAATTCTGCAAGCGTACAGAATATATCTCGTTGTAGCACTTCACCTTGGGTGTAACCCCAAGGTATCGTATTTATATTTCCTCAGGGAACCAGATGGTTAAAGTGTATTGAAGAATGAAATGATATATCTTGCCAGAAGTATCAAGCCACAAACCCAGGGGCACAAACTCTAGGTTTGGGTGGATAATGGTCAAGTTAATGACCGGATAGAAGGTCTGAAAGACCAGCGACACACGGAGCACCTATTTCTAAAGAAAAGGAAAGACGCTGGGAGAGACCGGACCTAGACTCTTTCTAACTCAGAGCAAAAGGCACTCTAGCCTTAGCCTAGACCCTAGCTTAGATACCGGGAACAGAGCTCGCTTCGACGGCTAGAACGGGAGAACCTCAGAACGGGATGAGAGAGGGGGTTCTCCGGGCTCAGCACTACTGTTATGAGTACACCCGAACGTGGTGGACTACGAAGGACGGACAGGGCTGTCACCACCTGCCGCCTACCACTGCAGTTCCGTGGGGTGCAACACACTTCCTAGTTAATCAACAAGCCAGACACCACGTCTACACTCGATGATTAAGATTTCTCTTGAGGCCTGTCAAGAGAAATCCCCGTCTTCCCTAAGGCGTCTTACGGCCCTGGTCAAGGCGAGCTAACCCGCGAGATAAAGCCCGGTAGAGCTAAACTAAACTCTACACTAAAACTAAAGGAGATAGGACTTTGCTCTAAAGAGAGCAAGATCTTTACTCTAAAAGAAGAGCAAGATAGAAATATAAAAGATAACTTAAGCTCTGAAGTAAGAAAGTAATTATATAAATAAACTCTTCAAAAGAAGGAAAGGATACAAGAGCTTTACCAGAACTCCGAAGACTCCGAAGATCCGAGCTAAGCTCGACTCGACTCTACTCCCAACTCTAATCCTAATCTAAGAAATGAAAAAGATACTAGAGCTCCCTTCAAGTAAAGACTTGAGATATGTGGTGTGTGTCTTCCCAAGGTGAATGAGCTGCCTTTTATAGCCTCCAGGGGGTGGATGTCAGCGTCATTAGCACGCCAAGGATCTGCTTAAGCTTCACGCGAAGGAGGAGACGTGGCGGCCACAGAGGGAGGCCGGTCGGCCTGGGCTAGGCCGGCCGGCCTGGCCCTGGTGCCACTTGGTACCGTCCTCTGTATGGACTGTCCTGATGCTCTCCCAAGGTCGGTGACAGTTGCGTTTAGTTGAAGCTTGTCCGAGAATCCTAGGATGTGGGCCCTTCAATCCATGTGCTTTCACCTCTAGGCCTTCCGGGTCCTTGGATCAAACCGACGTTGTTTGCACGGTGCTTGATCATCCTGGGCACTTGGCATGGCTTGTGGATCAGTGACGTGGCCAGACCTAGCCAGGGGAGGCCGGTCGGCCTGGGCTAAGCCGGCCGGCCTGGCCCTGTGCCAGGTTTGGCCTTTGTTTCTCCTGGTTCGTCCTGCAAGCACAACTCATCCAAAACTTGTGTAATTTGTTAGTAAAAATACTTTTATGCATGGAATATGGTATGATCATCCTCATTTTACCGAAATGTTGACGGTCACTACGGGGTTATAATGGCCGTCAACAGCTTGCGCTCTGTGAGGGTCCTGTGGAACAACGACCACCCGTGACAGTGTCCTGGGTAAGTACCACGCCAGATAGGCCGCGAAAGCCTCATCCGAGTGTGGCCGCTCCTCGACCACCACGTCGTCAAGGGCCTGGGCCCACTGCTGAGCAAAGGGCAGTACCCTTGGAGCCCACAGCATGGCTGCAGATTGACCCTGACGGGTCTAGCTGAAGAAATCAAATTGCATTAGAATTTAGAAGTTGGTTATGGAAAAAAATTAACGCATGGGTAGATGTCAAGTACCTATGCACGCTCTGGGGCATGGTGTGTGTAACCGGCAGCGGGGACTCCTGGTACATGTTGAACTGTCAAGTACTCTGTGGACCGCGTACTCCTCGGCGTGGATGTCGTACGCAAGTGGCTTCCTCGTCATCCAAAAGGCCTGGTCGCGTAGGCACAAAGACGACAACCCTTGAGGGGCTCGATCACTGATGTCTGCAGCGCTGTAAGGGGTCCACCTCACGTCAGCGTCAACAAGAGCGTCAAACATGCCGACAAAGTCTAGGTACGACTTCTTCGTCTGAACTCCCACCCACGAAGGCTGAAAATAATATTCAAATTCATAAATAATTGAAACCAAAATAATGCTGCAACATATTCGTGTGTCTACGAGCCTTTTTCATTGCCTTTCCATGTACTCAGTCATCTTGCATCCATAGACCTTCTGGTTGTCAGACATTGATTTCATTGCGTCTTCACCATCTACCTCCTCGTGTTCTCCATCTACCTACTCTTGTTCAGTATCTTCTTGGGCAGGATTGGCTGTAATTGCATTGTCTTCATCTTGATGCTGACTGCTAGACCCAATCTTCTGATAAACTTGAACAAACAAGACTAGTGGTAAGCCACGCTCGGTAGCTATATTGACATACTCTCTCCAGTTTTGGGTTCCAGCGAGGGGCATCAACTCCCAAAATAGGGGTGTGTCCATTCGAAACCTTACTACAGCCATGACTGACAGCTCAAATTGCTCCCTGTCAAGTCCAAATGCCTTGAATAGCCAGTTGCACACTGAGGTCCAGTTCCTCTCTCTTGCTCGAACTACTTGTTTGGTGAAAGACTTAAATTCGGACAAGTCTACCCCTTCAGGACCATACCTAACCTCCCCAGGCCCATAAAACACTTGGAAAAATAAACTCTCTCACATGCATGCCAACATTAACCACGACAATGATACATGTGAGTAACTAACCTTTGGTTTCAATTATACTACCAAAATTTTAACACATTTAGAAAATATACACCGAAAAAACATCTACATATAGTTATATCAAAATTACCACCTACCATCAGTATATAGGTATCTAAAAAATTTTATAAAACAAAACTACACATTACTAATTAATAGTTTTGTATGACAACGGCTACCTAGCTATCTACAAAATACTAACTACCATATACATATACCTAGTATCTACGTGTACACAGTCTAACTAGCTATCTACAGAATACTAACTACCATCTAGATATACCTATAAAAAATTACACCAAAAATTTATAAAGCGGTCTAGATGTACTAACTAATTTTTTTTCTATGTCCTAGTTCATATAAAATAACTAAACTTAAAACTAAAATATATGTGTGCACAACTAAATCTAAAACCTAGCATCTAAAATTACACCTAACATTTATAAAGCAGTCTAGATCTACAAACTAATTTTTTTCTATGTCCTAGTTCATATCTAAAAAAACTCAATTTAAAACTAAAATCTACGTGTGCACAGGCTGGCTAACTATATCTAAAGCTAGCATCTACAAATAGCTATCTAAAAATATAAATGAAATTGACTACAAGGTAAAAAAAAATTTACCTGATGCGAAGTGTAGATCTGGCAGAGCTTCGCTGTCCTCTCCTTCCCTCCCCTCCCCTCCCCTTCCCTCTCCTCTCTTCTTCCTACTCGGCGCGGCGCGTCGGTGAAAATGGCTGCTGAGAGCCGAGCGCTCAGCCGCGCGTCGGTTTTATGGGCGTGGGAGCCTTTCGCCGGGGCAAACGGCGAGGCCTCGAGCCTTTCGCCGACCGTTACGGCGACAAGAGCTTTCGCCGGATGGGGCGGCGAAAGGCTGGCACCGACAGCTTTTCGCCGGATGGGCCGGCGATTTTTATTTTGACCTCGGTAACTCACCTTTGACCGCACCGACAGCTGACATGGCACGAGCTTTTACCTTTTCGCCGGATGGGCTGGCGAAAGCCTTCGATTTTTTATTTTTTCGCCGTTTGGGCCGGCGATAGCCAGTTCAACTGGCGACATAAGACTAAATTTGCTAAATTTTGACCAAGTATTTATTTTTGAAAAATCGTAAAATAAAATAAAAAAATAAAAAAATTCCCCGCATCAGTGGTGCCTCCACCATCAGCCCAGTGAGGATTGGGCCTATCTCACTGCAACGGCCTGAGAGAGCAAACGGAGCCGAGCAGGTGGAGGCCTCCCAGACCATGGGGTCCACAACATTATGGTTTTCTTCTCCAGGTGCTCGCTGGGGGATCAAGTCACACTCCATCGGGTCAACTCGCACGAACTCCTCGAGCGGTGAGCCGCCCGTTGCGCTCAGTATGGCCGCGCATCCATGGGTGGGAGTCAGTGAGAGAGTAGTTGGGCTCGTGTAACGGGCAGCTGCTGGGAGCCGAGCATGTGTGTGTTTAACTAGATCTTATGGAGACGGGGAAGAACTCGATTGGGATCTCGTTTTGGCGGTGGCGGCGAGCTCTAGCGCTTGGAATTCAGCGATTCCTCATCCATTTGTACCCGGCCCATATATATACTAGTAAATCAAAGTAGAGCGTGACACACATTACCATTCAACAAAGGAAAGTGCAACTGTATGCACTTGTGCAGGTTGGATGCATGGGAGATGCTGGCTTCTAATTTTGTTTCGTAAGCACGGTCGAAACTCGAAATAAAAAGTGGCTTACAGTAGGAATGTGGTTCGTTTGATGGTTTCTCGTGGTAGGCCACTTGGAGCTCCCACTATATGCATGGCTAAAAACGGAAGTTATTTGCATGTGGATGTGCATCTCGGAAAGGAAAAGAGTCCTGCCTAGCAAGCAAAGGAAAGTAGGGTGGCCTTTGCCGTTCAGGTTTTTGCCTCCAAATAAGGCCTCCAATGATGGTAGCATAATATGAATAATCTAGCTGATACACATAGCTCATAATATAGATGACTCCAGATGTCATTCTCACAGGATCTTGAATTGCGAGCATGAGACCATCTTTTGATCAAGAGATAGTTCTTCTCTCTCTTCTATTAAAATATGAAAAAATATTCTAAAAGCTAGCTATAAATAGTAACAATTGGAGGAAGCCTAAGAAATACATGGATCTGGGGAGATTGTGGCGGAGAAAGGATAGTCCTACCTCAGTCTCATAAAGAATAACACTCTAGCTTCGGACCAAGTCAAACTATTTTAAGTTTGACTAGATTTATTGGAGAATGTTGGATTTGACCTCGGCCAGGTCTATTTGGGCTTTCAGGCACAATCCTAATCCTAGACTAACCCCTGTTAGTTGCCTTTGATTGGAAGGCAAACTCAGCCCATTTAAGGGTCCGGCCCCACGCCTACAACACTATATAGCCAAAGGGAAAACCCCTGTTTTCCCTAATCCATGAGTTAATCTCGAATTATCTTTTAGGGTTCTTGTTAACACTAATCCTATCAATCATTAAGGTGCTGGAAGGCGTGAAAGCTCGGTGTCCCTGTTGTTCCTCTACTTTCTCTACGCATCTGATACTTCGTCAAGCCCTAATCATGGACAGAGGATCCAGTGATAAGTGTTAAAATCCACTAAATTCTGCATTAGATTAATGTGTTACGCGTGATCTAGATCTAGACAAGGGATCCTGAGTTAATTTATTGTTAATCATGTTCTAACACAACGTACTTTAGTCTACTTAGAATATTTTGGGAAAGATGATGTAATTAATATTTCGACTAAACGTAATAATGAGTAGTTAATTTTGTATTATCAATCCATTTTATCACACTTCGCTGAAACTCAGTTTTGCTAAACAGCCCATGAACACTGTTGACATCTTTTTTTTTTTTTTTTTTTTTTTTTTTTTTTTTTTTTTTTTTTTGTGGGACATCTAAACTTCCTTACATTACTTGCCTAACGGCCATGAATGGCCCGCAGTTGATGTGTCATGTGTGCTCCGTCCGAGATTCGTTTTGCTGGTCAATACAGAAAGCCCAGGACACAAAGGCCGGCCCATACATGCCAAGGCCATGGCAGGTCGGGAATTTGATATATCTTTCCCAAGTTTTTTTTTCCCTACCTTTCACTGTTTGAGGGTTGTTCAAACAAAATTAATTAAAAAATTGGTGAATGTAAAAACATATTAAGCCAAAATATTGGTAAATGTGTAAAAATGATAGATGTCAAAAATATTGAGCCAAAATGTTGGTTCAATTATTTTAAAATATTGGATTCAACTTTTTTCTAAAAAATATTGGATAATATTTTTTTGTTAAGATGTTAATGCACGGTCATTCTGAATTTAATTTGGACCAATTTTTTTCTCTTCTGTGGCTTTTCATTTTTTTCTCTTCTATTTTAGCTTCTCTTACAGTTTTTATCTTTTTGATTAATCACTTATTTATAAAAAAGGTGCTAACTTTGGCTCAACGGTTCTAAAGGCCTGGTCGAAGCACGGCTTGACCGGGAGGAAACCACTTCTATGACGAAAGCCATTAGAAACAAATAGCAATGGTTCAACCATTTTTAAAAAAAACATATAACAGTTTAGAAAAATTGGTCTTACATTTATGTAAATATGTTGAAATAATATCAAAATGATGATTAATGTATACCTAGCTACTAGGTACCATTTCAACATTTCTTGAACCAAAAGTTAAATAGTTTGTTAGAACGAAAGGCTTATAGGGTTAGAGTATCTAAGTAATATCTAGGAGATCCAGGTTCAATTCCCTGCCAAAGCAAATTAAAATGGGCTAGAATAAAAAGGTTAGCAAAAAATAGATCGGGACTTACTCTACCGACTTCAGTCAAAAAACTATTTTTTTTTAAATGTTGAAAAATTAAATTCATAAACGTTTAATTTTTATATTAAATCATTCTAAGCACACATAATTTTAACATGCTTTAAAATTGGATATTTCTTCAAATAAATGCTTTTGAATCATGAAATTAAAAATAATGCTACTCACTTACCCTTTTTTGGAAGCTGAACTTCAGGGGAGACCCCTACCTTTTTTTTCTATTATAGGTAAAAGGAATATGCACAATTACACTACTCACTTACCCTAGTCCTTCAAATTAGCCCTGTTCATCGGTTTCGTTAAACCGGTAATCGACCCGCACCCAACCCTGGAGGAACCGTCATGGTGGAGTTATAGACGGGTTGGGTCAGTTTAGCTCTGAACCAAGATAGGGACAGAACCCGAGCGCCGGGTAACGGGCTGAGCCCAGGAAATGGAGAGCGAGCGTCGTGACATGTAATCATTTTGGATTGGAAAAAACTCTTAATTGGCCTTTAAACTATTGACTGAATGAATTCTATTTCCACTCTGAACAATAAAACCAGCCGTTTTAGTTCCTCGACCTCTCTAAACAGGACAAATCCACTCCGGTTTTATCCTACCAGTAGGTTGGCACGTGCCACACGCACGTGTTATAAAAATAACATAAATTTAAAAATATATTAATTTTTTAAAAAATAAGTATGTAAAATAATGCATACTTTTGTTAGATCACATATTAAAATTATTCAATAGCATCTCATATTAAATATTATATACTCATACATCGAAAGCTCGGGCCTCTGCAGAAACAGAAGGAAATTTTTGTATAATTAAATCTTAAACAATCAGCAACATATATAAAAGAAAATATTCACGATACATGTATCCATGAGCAACTCGGCACCGCAGCCAGCTTTTTGATGATGGGGAGGCCGAGAAGTTTGCTCTCCTCGTCGCCGGTGTCGTGGAGCAACGACGCCACGCACTGGACGGCACCGGACACCGTCACAACGCGGAGCACATTCCGCTTCTACCTGGCGAGCTTGGACACGACGAGCGTCGTGGCCACCCTTGCGCCGCGCTCGACGCCGACGCCCTTGTAAAGAAATATGAACTCTGAATAGATGATGAGAATGAAGGGAGAGATTGTATGCTTTGAGAATAAGGAGGGGCGCCTTATATACGGGGCAGGAGAGCTAAGGAGATGAACCTGTATGCCCACGACTATGGCAAGTAATCGATTTCCTGATTGATTCCCACAACTATGGTAAGTAATCAAGTTTTAAAAGGAAGGAGACACCCGATTGCGTAGATGTCATTCCTTTTTTTAAAGGAAATCTTGACCGGTACACAACACATATATGGATGCTAGCATCTACAAAAGGAAGAAGGAAATTCAAATTTCTTGATGCACACGGCCATATAAAGAAAGGAAAGCGGGCGAATTTCAAAAGGAAGGTGTAGGCGCCCTGATTGCATAGGAAAGGTGGAGGAAAGGAAAGGGGTGTTTTTTGAAGGAAACCAGCGTATCTTTTTCATACGAATACAACGAATAGAAAGGAAAGGAAAGTGGCGCCTTGATTGCATTACCATACAAAGAACGCGATCAAAAGGAAAGGAAGGCAGCGGGTATAAAAAATGCCAAGGTGAGAAAGAATAGGGGGCGGGATGGCGCCGAGGCGCAAAAGAACGGGGGGTGACGACAAAACGCGTCTACCCCGAGGCCACCATTTGGCTCTGAATTGTGGGTCCTTAGTGAGGTTTAGGAGGGTAATTTTTTTGGTGAGAAACCGTTTCAATTGTGACATTCTTTATAGTATAGACTTGGTGCTGCGATGGTAGTGGTTTTAGAACCCACCAGGGTGAGAATGTGGACTCAAAATAATTTAGGGGGCAAATATGACCTTTTCCTTTTGGGAACTTAAAAACAAAAATGAACCGAACACATCTTGGTTGAACAGCAGTGGCTAATTAGCACACGATTTGGTTGGTTACAGGCCCAAACTTTGGCTCAGTCGCCAAAGCAGCAAGCATACAGTAGCACACTAATGCTTTGACAACTATAATTAGTCCCAAAGCTAGAAAATGCAATTATGAATTTGTCACTCGCTGTTTATTTTTTCTACATTAATTTGTTCCGTATTTCTAAAAAATGAAAATGGATGGAAAACTATGACAGCGGCTTGAAAAACAATGAATGGTATATCTCGGCCGTTTCTGTGGCATCCTATATCCCATTTTCAATCATTTCGGGAATCCCATGAGGCCAAATCCCATGTCCTCCTCCTTATCAGACATCTGTCTCTTATCCTAAGGCACGTACAACGGCAAGCCAGCAGCCGTCGACTCGCTTCGACCGATGCAAAATCATCCGATGTGGCACACAACAACTGAAGAAAGAGATTGGAGCCGGCGACTCAGTTCGTCTAGGGTAGGAGTGCGTGCTCCAAAGCAAACTGACGACTCTTGGCCGCGTCGTAGGACCCGCTGCTAGGCGGCGGCTGCGGCGCGGATCCGATGCTCCGTTGAAATACTGTGAGTCCCCAATGAAAAAGTGCAGACAAGGAAAAAGAAGGAGATGACGTTGACTATGTAGATGTTCAAGCAAGCAGCGGCACCAGTGCACTGCTTCTTGGGCTGCCCGTTTGTCGCCCGCCGGTCGGCCGCTGAGCTATGCTCCTCCCTGCTCACTATAGAATTCCAAATGGGCAGTGCACGATCTACGGCACGAGGCACGACCCGAAAAAGCACGACACTAACACGGCACTGAGGCCCGATCAATAGTGCCTAGGGATCGGCCCGGCCCGATGACCTCATAGTGCCTGGGTCGCCACCTCGGCACGCTGGCCTGGCCCGAGGCACAGCACTATTGGGCCAGCCCGATAGGCGGCCCGCCCTCAGGGACGATGGCGGCCCGGCCTGCCAGCGGCCCAGCTCCCCTCAGCCCACCAGCCCCCGCGCCTCCCCTCCCCACCATTGATATTCGCCCCTCTCGACCGTTTGGATTTGCCCGTTGGGGAGGGGCCTATATAAGGCGCAGCCGCTGTCCCCCTCTTCAGCCCCGAAACCCTAGCCCCCATTCTCTCGGTCTCTCGTCTCTCTCGTGTGTGCATCGTCTCCTATCATGTCTCGCCCCGCCAGCATCGCCGGTCTCCCTCTCCGGCGACAGGCGGCGACGAGCGGATTCGCCCTTTCCCGACCGTTGGATCACTGGCACGGCTCAAGATCTGCGAGTTGGCTCATCCCCTCCGTCTCTCCCTTCCTCCTCCACGCCGGACCTAGCTTGGCCGCGATGCGACCTCCGGCCTCGGCCTCTGTTCGCGTTCATCGCCGGCCGCTCTGGTGTGATCTCGTCGTCTCCTCCATCCACTTGTGCTCTTGGTTTGCAGGTATGCCTGAGCTCTAACCCTAGATCTAGATCTTGTCGGTCGTTGCCTCCTTTGTTCTTCTAGATCTGGCTGAGCTGAGCCTTAACTTGTTCTTGTACGTGCTGTAGGTCGCCGGCCGCTCTGTCGCTCTGGTGCTCCGGATTCGCAGGAGGTAAGTCATCTCCCTGAGCTCCCTCTCCCTTTGTGCTCTCCCTCTGCTCTGTTCTATTCTCACTCTCTTCTGTCTTCTTTGCTCTGCTGTGTGTGTAGGTCGCCGACCACCGCGAAGCCGTTGAGGGACCAGAGTTCCGGGCTCCGGCGATGGCCAGCGACGACGAGGAGCAGGGCCACTCCATCAACGACGACTTTCGTATGGCCGGCTTGCGTGGAGATGACTAGAGCGACCTCGAAGACGATCGTGACGATCTTTTTGGCGATGCTATGCCGCCGGTGATGGTACAGTGCCGCAGGCGCTGTTGACGGCACTGCCAGTGGCATGAGGAAGCGCCCAACAACCTCCAAGTGCTAGCTTGACTTCGAGAAGCTCTTTGAGATCATCGATGGCAAGAAGGTAAGAACTGGTGCC
The DNA here is from genome assembly GCA_015476505.1 of Urochloa ruziziensis. NCBI lineage: Eukaryota > Viridiplantae > Streptophyta > Magnoliopsida > Poales > Poaceae > Urochloa > Urochloa ruziziensis. The sequence goes on from CM027125.1 coordinate 42,499,412, forward strand.
AAATGCTTTCATTGTGGATCTGAATATGTTGCTCGTTATAATATTGGCACTGGCCATCTAAACCGTCATGTTCTGGTTTGCAAAGCTAGAAAGAAGAACATTTGCCAAACTTAGTCTTTGTTTTCATTTCTTGAACTTTTTTATGTTGCTACTGTTGCACTCTCTGGTGTTTATTACCCTATTTCTCCACTTATGTTGCATCATATGGTTTTGCTATGCAAGCACATTAAGAAATATGAGAATGATCATTTGCTTAGACCTGTGGTTTCCAATATGAAAGATGTTTATATCAAATATTTGAAGGACATTCCTATACTTTACTCTTTTGCTTTCATCTTGGATCCTAGAGCTAAGTTAAAGGGCTTCAATAAGCTTCTCAAGTTGCTAGGTAAGTTGCTTGGTGTTGATTATTCATCTTATTTAACTGAGGTAAGGGCTCAAGTTAATATCATTTTTAAGCAATATGATGAGAAGTTTAGTGCAGCGAAGGAAAAAGGCACCAGTACAACCATCCAATTCTGGTAAGAAAAATAGTGCTTGGGATGATATTTTTGCAGATGATGATGATGATATTTGTGCAACTCCTACACCTGGTACCTCTTTCTTCACCCCTCCTCTCTCTATCTAGAAGAACTAGTGCTTCTGCCTTGCTGCATGCAGCAAGCACTAGTGCATCTGCTGGAGCTTCTATGGGTGTTGGTAATGAACTATCTAACTACTTAGACAGTAATGGTATTGCTTAATTTGATGGTCGCTTCAGCATCATTAGCTGGTGGCATGAGCACAAGCTTTCTTATCATGTCCTTTCAATCTTAGCTAGAGATGTTTTGTGTGTGCCTGTTTCTACCATATCTTTAAAATCTTGTTTTAGTACTACTGGCAGGATCCATGAGGAGCGCCGGCGACATTTGAGCCCGGACATGGTGGAGATCCTCACCTGCACCAAGGATTGGGAGGCTGCTGATGCAAGGCTACAACATGAGGCGGGGGACAAGTCATTGGAAGAAGATTGTTTTGCTAGTTGTATCTAGATGTACAAGGTGCTGCTGAAACTTGATTTTTGTAACTTGAACATAGTCTATAATAACTTAACTATGAACTATATTTGAATTGATTGAGCTGGGCTGCACTCTTTTTTCCTATCCAGGGTTTCTCACGAGGTGTGAGTTTTACCTGGATAGATTTTTAATGAGGCAGCCATTGCACCAGCTCAAACTTTTAAAAATGTGTGTTTTCTTGTCTCTCTGGTTGAATGTGTTGAGAACATGTGATCTGTTGATGAAATTGTGTTGTGATTCAGGTAAAAACTTGAGAATTGTGACTAGAATGATTAAGGTGCATCTATCTTTGAGTTGTTTGTGACTTATGCATCTGATGAATGTGTGGCTTGGCCATCGTGCCTGGCACAGCACTAGCCCGATGGCCTGGCCGTCGTGCTCACCGTGCTTAGTGCCGGCACGACCCAAAAAAGTGCCCTTAGGGCCGGGCTTGGGCCGCGAGGTCGGCACGGCGGCCTAGCCCAGCCCGGCACTAAGGACCGTCGTGCCTGCACAGTGTCGTGCCGCGTCGGGCTAGGCCACATTAGGCTAGGGTCGGGCTAGGGCCAGGCGGCCCGTTTGGAATTCTATACTGTTCACATATGTGCGGCCTGCGCTGCTTGCCGACCGCCGTGGAGGCTACCAGGAAAAGCCTTACTCCCCACCCTGCCGAAATGGAGTCTCTGCTTCATTCCACGGGAAGAGATAAGCAAGACGAGAGAGATCTCTGAGAGATGGGAGAGGAGACGAAACAGAGAGATCGAGATGAAAGAGATGGGCAGATGGCTCACGGGACGAGATATATATTTTCCTTACACGTTTACATTATAGACCTTTCTAAATATGTTTTTCACATACGGGTCATTTAGACAAGAAATGTCAAATAAAATGGTAAGACAAATTCAATCTAATTCTAATTTTATATTTTGCACAAAAAATAAATATGTTGTGCATTCTCTCATGTATGCAACAAAATTGCTACAAGGGTCAAGTATGCACTAGATCACCATGATTTCTGTGTCAATGGATGAATTAAACACCTTGCAGACGGCTAAACAGACAACTCATTGTATAAGCTGTCTGTTTGTGCCAAAATGACAGCAGTTGTCTGCACTGTTGTACTTGCCATGAGGGCCCAAAGACCCGCGTTTTTTTGTTTTTGCGCAAACCATTGGCATTCAATGATTCGTGAATTTTATTAAATCCTGGTGAAAGTAAGTCACTGGAAAGGAACTCTGATAGCCCAAAATCGCCAAGAAACTCCTTGGCTTGAGACGAAACAAAGGAAGAGTGGCTCCCCTATGAAGGTAGTCCAGTGCAGCAACAATATCGACAGCTATTGCTCTACGGGTGCACTTATATAGTTGCATTGTATTGCAACCAAAGACTATAGTTCCATTTATTTCACTATTTTTATATAGAAAAATATTACTTTTATAGAATTATACAGTACAACGCATACGCTCACAACACGCACGCACACTCACCCCTATAAACACACGTACGCAAACCCTACCCCTATGAGCATCTTCGAAAGAATGAGCACCCGACAGATCTGGAGATTTCCGAAGTCATTATTGGCGTCTCGTTGTCGACGGGAACGTCGCTTACCACTTAATGCATAACGCCGGAAAATTTTGAAAAATCTCAGGAAAATGTGTGAATTGGCTTGTCGTCCAATGGTAGGACGGTCTGGTGGGACGCTACTCACCAGGGTTCAGAAAAAATATTACTTTTTATTGCAACCAAAGACTTATATAGTTGCATTTATTTCATTACTTTTTGTAGAGAAAAAATTGTTGATAGTTTCCAATTTTTATGGAAATAGTTCTTTTTTTGCAAGATTTGGTTTACATGTTTTTTCCATGGTCTACTAGTGTTGTAATATGAATATATTTTCACGATTTTGAACCAATATATATATATATAAATATATAGTATATATCCAATAACGAGTTTATTTATCAAATATCTATTTTCTGCGCCATAGCTAATGACATGTTTACTAAATCATGCGTGTAACAGCCATGTCGTTATTATATAAACAAAATTTTGAAACTATCAGCTAGAGCAATTGGGTATGGAGTGAGGAGCTGGAGCCTGGAGGGGTAAAGTTCTCTACTTGTGAACCTTCACTCCATACAACCCATATAAATTCAACTAAGAAGAAATATTGTCAGAGAGCAAAAATAAAAGGCAGCTGGAAAAAATGGAAATGTTTGTACCAAACGAATGCGTGATCGACCGTACTTTTGCCCAACAGATTGGCAGCTCCGGCGGTTGGGCATTGAAGAACATGGGCTAATTTGGACTCCTTGTGGGCAGCTCTGAAAGAATAATACTTGGATCGCCATGCATGACCCAGACGGGGCAGATTGATATAAGCATCAGGCATCATGAGCAGATGGACAACAGATGTGACCTAATGGGATAGCTTTGTATACCCTCACCTGCAAATTGAATATATTCTACATATTAGAACGAACCGACCACATTAATTGCTATGCACATACTCCCTCCGGTTCAGTAAAAGAAGTCGTTTAAGACAGCGACACGGTCTCCAAAGTACAACTGTGACTTCTTATTTTTATAAAGATATTTATTAAAAACTAACATATGTATATTTTTATGAAAGTATTTTGCAAGACAAATCTATTCATGTACTTTTCACATTTCCAAACTCAACGACTTAAAAGTTATTCACGATTTATATTCCCAATGTTTGACTCAAATCTTGTCCAAAACGACTTTCTTTACCGAACCGGAGGGAGTATGTTTCTTCAGGTAGCCGAACTGATGTTTGAAAACTTGAATGCTCCTTTGTTAAAGTTCATCACATTTAATTTCTTTCACGTATAGGCCGTGTTTGGTTCCATAGGCCATGTTTGATTCCATGTGTTAGTGTTAGTTTGGAGAAAAATATCACAAAACTAACACTTTGGAGCCAAACATGTGTGTTAGTTTGGTGTTAGTTGGGACTAACACCCCCCAAAATACTAACCCCTCCAAGAGGTGGTATTTGTGTTACTTCTGGTGGGCCCCACATGAATTAACTCACTTTCCTCTCCCCTCCCCCACAGGGGATACCGATCTGCCACGTCCCTCCCCCCGCGCCGATCCACCCGCGCCGCCCGCTCGAATCCCAGCGCCGCCGCTCGAACCCCCAGCGCCGCCGCCTAAAGCCCCACCAGTGTCGCCGCCCGAAGCCGCCTCCTAGACCCACGCCGCCGCCCGAAGCCCCACCCGCGCCGCCGCTCGAATCATCCTCCCAGACCCCGCCGCCGCCCGAAGCCCCCTCCCAGCGCCGCTGGCCGGAGCTCCAAGCGCCGCAGCACCGAAGGCCCCTCCCAGCGCTGCCGGCCGGAGCTCCAAGCGCCGCCGCCCCGAAGGCCCCTCCCAGCGCCGCCGCCTGAAGCCCCCACCCGCGCCGCTCGGAGCTAGGAGCCAGCAGCCACACAGAGGGCAACAAACTCCCCATTCAGCCCAAATCGCCCACCACTACTTGTTTTTATCCTCAAATGATTGTAAAGTAGCAGACTAACGCAAACTAACGCAGGGATCCAAACACAATTGGTGTTAGTTTGTTACGTGTTAGTTGGGGGTGCTAAAGACTACCACTACCACTAACACTAACACTATGGAACCAAACACGGCCATAACACTATGGAACCAAACACGGCCATAGTGTTAGTGTTAGTGGTAGTGGTAGTCTTTAGCCCTGCAACTAACACGTAACAAATTAACACCAACTTGTGTTTGGATCCCTGCGTTAGTTTGCATTTATTGCTACTTTTACAATAATTTGTGGATAAAAAGAAGTAGTGGTGGGCGATTTGGGCTGAACGGGGAGGTTGTTGCCCTCTTTGTGACAGACTCTGGAGCCCAAGAGGATGACTCGGACGGCGCGGGGAGGGGATGGAAAGTTGAGTTAATTCATGTGATGCCACCAGAAGTAACACAAATACCACCTCTTAGAGGGGTTAGTATTTAGGGGAGGGGGTGTTAGTCCCAACTAACACACATGTTTGGCTCCAAAGTGTTAGTTGTGTGATATTTGACTCCAACCTAACACTAACATATGAATCCAAACATGGCCATGCTCCTTCGTTTGCATTGATAAGAAAAGCTACAATTTCAGATTTTGGAGGACGTGAGATTTCTTTGTCCGAATATAATGTAGCATGAGCAAATTCGAAATTTTGTATCGGGAATAAGGGGGACCATGCATCAGAATGTTCTTCATCGTCGGTCCGCGTTCCCCAACATGAGGGAATAGAGCTACAGGTGTAGGGCAGTGTCAGCATTGATCTGAACGAGTGGTACGAGAGACCGCCCTATGAATCGGCAGTTGGACGCTCTGATCTTGCAGCTCGTCACTCAAAATCAGTGCGGATACACAGATGTGGTCCTTCTCTCTCTCATTCCTTTTCTATATGACTATGATTTTCTTATGGATATCGAACATGTTAAATTTAGATGGTTGGCCAACGTGGGCTTACCTTTTTTAGAAACGGAAATATATTTAATATTTCAGCCTCTGCAACAATCGATGCATATAGCTGTTTAAATCGTCACTTATTACAACCAAAAGAAACGTAGCCGGCAACACAGAACCCAAATGAAAGAAAGTCTCATCCATTATTAACTACTAGGCAGTCTATTGAAAGAAAACCAGCCATGATTGGTAAAAACCTCCATGATCGATGTCTCAAGCACACGACACCCCCAAGAAATTTGAGATTATTCCTCCTTTTTCTGCAGCATACTGCAAAAGCGGATCCAGTATGTTACTCTATATATAACCTGCATAGAAGAGGCAAATTTTGTATTGTTAAAGACCAGATCATTTCGGCTTAACCAAATTGCCCAACAGAGTGCCGAAGCCCCAACCAAAACTTTGTACCGAAGTTTTGTATCCACTCCGAATAACCAACCATCAAACAAGTGATGAATATCCGTGGAGGTGAGATATTAAATGAAACTTGTACCATACGCCAAATCAATATAGCATTTTTGCAGTAAAAGAATAGATGTTGTATTGTTTCATCCAAATTACAATAACAACATTTGGTACATCCTTTCCACTGACGTTTGACTAGATTAGCCTTGGTTAGAGCTACTCCTTTAATTAGATACCACATAAAAAATTTAATTTTGAGGGGCAATTTTAATTTCAAATTATGTGCTTGCGAGTAATAATATACGGGGCAGCCAATGCTCTGTACATGGAGCGAACTGTGAATTTTCCGTTTTGGCACAAAGACCAACGAAAGGTATCTTTTTGATCTATTAGTTGAATATTAACCACTTTGGCTACTAACGTGGCCTTACGTTGTCCTCTTAACTTTGTGATTCTACCCTGGCTTTTCAAGCTGGGCTTGCCAGTGGCAAGATTTGAAGCCACATGACTGCCAAAATTGAAGTTTTGTTGACGCCGGTTTTTGACACCCTCAATTGAAGATGTTTATGTAATAGCCGATGAAACGAAATGGAAGTAGAAGCCGATGCTATGAAGAACTTAGTCGGGGAACAAGGTTTTTCGAAGATAGCCGAGGAATGCAGACTATTTGATTTGGAAGCATCGTGGCTGGTGGAACTGGTATGGAAGGCGGATGCGTGATGTCAGCTTGAAGTCGTGTCGAGTGGTGTCGGTTTGGAGTCGTAGGCTTTAGAGTTTGGTACTATTCTTTATAGTGAGTTTGAATAAAGTCATGATCGACTCGGAGTCGTGTCTGAGTGGAGTCAGTTTGGAGTCTTAGGTTTTAGAGAGTTTGGTAGTTTTCTTTTGGGCGAAAATAGACCTGTGGCTTTTGTAAACATTTCACGTCCACACAAATCAACAAATCTCTACAATTTTCAAGCAAATCTACTTTTGCAAGCAATCCTTTTTCACCCAAACGACTTCTTTTGGACCGGCTTCACCACTGAAGCCGGCCATGATGCCCAAAAGAGCTTCCATTGCGGCGCTGAAGCCACATTTTATGGCTACGCCTGGCTCCGCCTGCCCCAACCATGCACTTCACAAGAATTACGGCACTGCCACAGCGTGGAGTGGCGACTCCTCCTCAGCGGGGAGTAGGCAGCAGTCGCGGGGAGCAAGGAGCAGGCATCAGCCTTGGGAGGAGGCGACGACTGCGGGGAGCAGGGAGCATGCGGCGGGCGAGAGGAGAGGTAAGAGGGAGGAGGCAGCGGGCCGATGACCGCGGGAGGGGAGGGGGCGGGAGGAGGAGGAGGAGGAAGCGGCGATGCGGGGAGTGGGAGGAGGTGGCAAGCTCAGAGTAGGTCGGTGGCCGCAGGGAGGAGGAGGCGGCAGGAGAATGGAGTAGGAGGTGGTAGCCGCCACGGAGAGAGGGAGGAGGCGGTGACCGTGGGGAGGAGTTGACAACAAGTAGGGAACAACAACAAGAGCAGGAAGGAGGCGGCGTGGGGGAGAAGGTGAGCGGGAGGCGGAGGACAGAGACGGCGGCCGAATGGATAAGAGGAGGAAGGAAATAAAGAAATAAAAGAAAAAAGACATTATAGTCATTTTATATTTTTTATCCATTTTCAACATCTAGGTATAGTGAAGATGTTTTGCCAAACGTTTTTTCATCCAGAGAAGGCGGAGACAAAAAAACCGCTTCACCGGAAGCCGGAAGAGTCACATTTGCAACCATTTACGGTGAAGCCGCAACCCCGCAAACAGCCATTTACCACAAGCGTGCATGCATAATTAATTTGGGAATTGCTAGCGCCCAGACGTCCGATGGAAATTTTTCATCGGACGTGCAACATCGAAAATACACGTTTGCAACATCGAGAGTACATTTTTGCAACACTGGAAACTACGTATCGAAACACTGCGAACCATCGGGATGCGGAGAGTAAAATTCCCGCCTCGACATCAGTGCAATGTTGCATGCAACATGTGCATTTTTTGCAACATTCAAAAACAGTATCTGCAACATAAAATGTCATCATTTGCAACACTAAAAACGGCTTGCTCACAACTCAACCACGCGCGATCGTAGTAAAAATCTCTTGATAAAAATGCAACATCCTGTTTTTCCCCGTGCAACATTCATATAAAACATATGCAACATGTACAACATCCAGATCTACTTTTGCAACATTGGCTTGAAATAGTTGCAACATTTTCCAAAAACATCTGAAACATTTGAAACATACATTAGTGACATGCAGCAAACCCTAGCACAGGTGGAGGGAGGAAGAAGAAGATGAGGAGGATGGCAAGCAGGGAGCTCGACCCCGACTAGGGGGAGCTCGACCCCAGCTATGGGGATAGAGGGAGAGGAGCTCGTGCCGCCGGTCATGGGGGAGAGGAAAAATGAGCTCGCGTGCGCCAGCCATGGTGAGAGGAAGAGAAGCTCGGTGTCGACCGTCGTCCATCGGGATGAAGGACCTCGCGCCGCCATTCATGATGAGAAGGAGAAAAGCTCGCGCGCCGCCGTGGCCGTGGAGCTCGTGTGGCCGCCGCCGTGAAGCTCGCGCCCGCTGCCAGCCTCGTGCGCCGCCGTCATGGGCTGGGGGCCCGGATCCGGCGCCGCCATGGCTGGATCTGGGTCCGGCATGGTGGGAGCGCGCAGGACGTGGTGGGCGGATCGGGTGCCGGCGTGGGGCGGCGGGGGCGGCCAATTCGGCAGTACGAGCGGAGGCGTGGTGACGGCAGCGCTTTGGCGTCGTGCCATCCTTGGAGGCGCCGCATCTGGAGTCCTGTACCGACCTGTGTTCATGTTGCTGAGAGGTGCAGAGGGCCCATGGGTGCTAGATGGCTCGAGCTACCGCGCAAGGTGCAGTGGTGATCTTGGTGACGGTTGGGCTGAGGTGATGCTCTCATAGCGGCTTCAGATATCTGAGTCCTTGGCAGAGGAGTGAGGTGGTGGAAGTGGCGAGGCCCCCACGTAGAGTGGCCAGGATCAGTGAATTTCATTGGTGCTACGACAGGATTGGTCACTGATGCATCACTGGAGTAGAGGGATCGGCGATCGAGTGTGGATGGCTTGAGGAGGACAGCCCCATGGTGAAGGAGCTCAGGGGGTCGATTGAGCTTGCAGCGGGCTGCGACTTTGGCGTGGCACAACGTTGGCGACGACGGCGCAGGTGTCGACGGCCTGCTTCGAACGCCTCTCCTAGGTGGTCAGGAGTGGTGGTGTGTTTGTGTTGTGTGCGTCTGTTCTCGTGATCGGGGGTTTGTGTGGTGGTGTTCGTTTTGACGCGTTACGTACGAATGTTTCTTTTTCTTATATGACATAGCAGTGCTCCTGATTTAATTTTAAAAAAAATCATGTTTCCAAAAAGTAATTAATTTGTACTACACATAATATATTTTGAACACAGGTAGCGTTTCAAAGTGCAGTGTCATAACAATGCTAGTATATCAAGTTATTTTTTGAAGTTATGTTTTTAAGACAGCTTGTATTCCCGACCTGCAAACTTAAATTGCCAACATTAAGTTCAGTTTCGACTATAATTAATCGTTGCATCCTAAACCATTGTTGATATCAGCCGCGATCCTCAGTCGCAATCAGTCAGAACTCAGAACCACGCTGTTAATAACTGCTCGATCGCCAGCTCGCCACACACTCGTCAACGGCCTTAAGCGCCGCCGGAGCCTCTGCGACACTCGTCAGTATGGGCAGAGGAAGAACAGACCAATCGGTGGCCTGGCCCTGGCGCCATGGCCTCGCTTCCCCGGCGACAGAGACGACACAGAGGCCAGTCGATTTGATTGCGCGTGCCGCGCGCGTCATGCGTTCATGGCCGGCCGGGCAAAGCAAGTACACGCATCAGCCAGCCATGCCATTTCGGCTGCTGCAGCTCCGGAGTAAGTGGAGGTGGGCTGCCCGGGCTTGATGACGGTCAATGGAGAAGACGGCGATGCATGGTCGGATAAGTCTTTACGTGAAACTGAGTAGGATCCTAGATAGACACTTAAAAGATAAGAAAAGTTAAAAAAGCCTCCACGTGAAGCCACATGGTATTTTAGGTGGACACTTTAGAAAAACAGAAGTTAAAAAGTCTCCATGTGAGATCCTAGATGGACTAAAAATACAATAAATTTACGCAGCTATGTTATTATAAAAGTTACCTATATTTATGTCCAAATTATCCACTCTGTCATTAAAGAAAAAATAAATCTAGAAAAACGTTGGGTTTAGAGAATGCAACTTAAAATCGATTTTAAGTTGCATTCTCTAAACCCTGTTGGTATTTTCAAATAACTTATTGGTTTATGCTAAATTGTTTGCATATATTTTCTAATAACTCTTTGGAAGCGATTGTTTTTTATTTAAATATTAGAGAAATTAAGGGCAAAAGATCTTTAGTATTCATATATTAATGAAATAATTTATTGGTATATGTGAAACCAAGCAATACCTCTCATGGTACATGTGAAAAATTATGTTCTTTTATTCGTTCATTTGATCATTGGCAGATCAAATAAATTGGATAAATTCAGTCATATAAAGTCATCATTAGACTTATGTTTTGAATTGAAATACAAACCGAAATACATTATGTATAATTCAAGTCACTCTATGACTTAAAGAAGTCAAGTTGATTGTGGTACAACTGACTAAGTGAGTCTCTTTCACAGAAGAATTACTCAAATCACTATCATTGCATATGTGTGTTCACAAATAATCGAAACTGGATTCTCCATCATCTCATCAAACAAACAAACAAGCAATCATTTTAATACGGAACTTGAGATTACATATTTGGTTAAAACCAAATTATACTTCAGTTTACAACTTGAACGTATATATCAGTTCTCAGATATTGTCCATCAATATCAAAATAATATTGAATAATCATATCCATAATCACTTATGGTCGTTCAATCCCTAATGATGGATCAATAACTATCTAGACCCAGGGATGACAACTATAGTGTCATGCAAGCGCTCCAATCATACAAATTGCAAAAAGGTCAAATATTGCAATTCCAGATAATTTGCTATAGCTTAAAATGCGCAACTCCATCAAGCCGTTTGGTAGGAGTCAAATTGTATATCTACAGATATATTATGACACCAAAGAGATTGATTTATTCAATCAAGTTATAGCCTTAGTGATTCAAAGCTACTAGCTATATGGTCCCCATCTTGCTAGATCATAAACTGATATCATGATGGTATATTTCTAATGGGAGTCATCAAAATTAGATTCAAGTAACTACTTCCATATATCATTCTAAAACACCACTCATGTGTTGAATGATTAAATTAGATTATTTTCAATCATGAACAATTATCTATATAGATAATGTTGCTTGTATTGCATAAATGTAACAAATTTCATAGAGCAATATCAACAAATGTATTGTCGGGTATGTTTATTCTCATTTATCACACATTGAAGAAATAAACATATTGCAAATCAAATATGTGAGAATTTTATAGATTTATTAATAAAGTCATTGTCCACCAACAGTGGAAAAGCAACAACTTTGTAAGGCTTAGGGGTAGACTCTACTGAAATTTTAATCTGTTTAAACATCATATTGTACATATGAGTCTTTCCTCACAAGGTTTCTTATAAATGTTTAATGAGGCAATATCAATACAAGAATATGTCATATCGCCTATTTTTTCCACCGATGTTCTTGAAGGATGATATTCAAGACATATTATATGTCCTATCTTCTATTATCTCTAAAACAGTTTTAAGGAGATATCAAAGACATATCGTTTTCTCGAGAGATTATTCAAATATGATCCATCCACAGATCATACAATTATACAATTGATCTCAAACTTTCTCATGAGTTTTTCCTTTAAAGGTTTTCTTATATAAGTTTACAATAAGACAACAATAACATATATGCCATATCATTTTCTCTTTATATTTTTCCATCGAGTTTTAATAGAGTTTTGATGAAATATATACATACAATTAGGTTTCTCCTCAAGTTTTCCAACATGTTTTTGGAGGAGTTTTGCGTACACAATTCGTTAAGAACGAAGGATTTACTCAAGCACTGTTTACAAGACCTCAAGACATAATTGATGAAGGGGAGTGTTAAGAAATATAATTAGTGATCAATTATTGTAATTATTTAATTCGTGATTAATGACATCATTAGTAGTTGCTTAAAGATGAAGCTAACCTCCCACCGAAGGGGCCAATTTGGGAAGGGGTGTGTACTTCTCGAACAGTCGTCCACCATGCCCATTGGGCCAGTATATATGTAACAATGCACATCAGTGAGATCAATATATTCCATTTCATCGTTCTATTTATGCCTTTCACTTTTCACTCTAACAGGTAATACATGCAAGAGACAAGCTATGTTGAAATTAGCATAGATAGTTTCATCGAGGAAAACGTTTTATCTCTCTTCTCTGACCTCCACATTGCAAATGAAACCTTTATTTACCGCTATGTTGACGACCCGCTATAGCTTGGTAACAGTAGCTGAGATGACAGAGTTTGAGCCCGTGGAAGTCCTAATAATTGCTCCAGCCTGAGGCGATATTAATAGAGATCCGAGCCTGTGGACTGTGGGGCCACGGGCGCACACACGTAGGTGCGGAGCCTTTCAGATCCGAGCAACGCGTGATTTGCTCATTAATAGAGATGGAGCTAGCAGATTCGAGGAGGATGGAGTGATCGATAGGCATGGGGGCTGGTCGGGATCTATGGCCTGGTCGGAGACGGAGACGGGACGAGGCGACCGGTTTATGGATTAATGGATGGTGAGTCGTCGTGGCCGTGGGTGTCCGGGCAATGTGCAATCGCAAGCCCACGCCACCGTGGCTGCTAGCCTGCGTATATTTCACTTGTTCAGAACGAGGTGCTGGGGTAAGAGTACCAACGGATTCACATGGAAACAAATTCGAATAGCACCTTTTACCATATTTAACTTGAATACGAATACGTGTCTGAATGATTTCGAATACGAATACAAAACGGATGTCTCGAATGCGGATATACATTCGGATATTTACTGGATTTAAAAGACAACATTTACCTTTTTAATTGATAGTTTACAACAATAAAATGACAAAATGATTATATACAAGTAAAGAGTACGTAACATGTCTTGACAAAGGTGGCTTATTAATAATACCACATTCATCCATAATTATTTTAATAATTAATTATATAATTAATAAATAAAACTATTAACAAATATATTTCATTAACAAATAATATATGAATTTTTTTGTCAATACATAAATAAACTATAATTATACTTTATATTTATATATATTAATGATATTAGTCATTAAAATTGAAGATAACTTTTAAATGGTTTTACAGATGAAATAATATGTTTAATATTAAAATCAATATCATAACCATTAGTCATGGATATAACTTTTTTCAATTATACACTATCATTATTAGTATTCAAATGAAAATTATTGAGATAACTAACAGTTTTATACGCTCGAATACAGATAATGTCAGATATTGCCGAATACGGATCTAGATTTGGATAGAAAAAATCGACGGAAACGAATTCGGATGTATCCACTCCATTACCACCTTTGAATTCGAATACAGATACGGATATCCATATCGGATATCAGATAATTTGGATTCCATTTTCAGATTTCCTTAGGTAAGAGCCAGGCCTGGATGCTCGGGTGTACGTGTGCCTCGCCGGCCGGCTGGTCAGTTAGGTCGGCACACATCGCGGCCTGTCTTTTTCGGCGCATACACGATCGAGATGATGTCCATTGATCCCTGGCGGGTGACGGCACACATTGCAGCAACATCGTCAGTCAAAAGTTAAGTTTACACGCACCAACAATAAGACAAATTAACATCGTCGATGCGTGCGTCAGACGATGACTACCGTACCTGGCCAGCTGACTATCAAATACCTGTGGTCTGACAAATTAATAACGAATGGCAGTAGTTGGGGCGTGTTTATATGGAACAAAGAGAGAAAAAGGTGAAAACTTTTTTATTGAGCCGCGTGCATAGAGAGAAGAAATGAACTGACACAGTTTTCTAGGTGAAAAATTTTCACCTTCTCTCCTGAAATTAAACACTATGGATGGATACGAATCGAATACACATTTTAACCGAATACGAATACAAATACAAAATGTATAGTTCGAATTCGGATTCGCATTCGGATGTTTACTTGACTTTTAACATAGCATCATAATGGTATCAATTTGTTTGGTCAATGGTTTTATATTTGATCAAAAATCATGTTACAAATAGTTAGTATATATACTCCCGCTGGTCCAAATATAAGTCATTCCAACGTTTTTGAAGAGCCAAACTGTTTTATCTTTGACCAAAATTTTAGAGATGACTTCAAAAATTTATGATACCGAATAATTATACTATGAAAATATATCTAATGAAAAATCTAATGGTACTTATTTGATATCATAAATGTTAGTACTTTATTGTATAAATTTGGTCAATGTTGAGAAAGTTTGACTCTCCAAGAAAATTGGAATGACTTATATTTTATTAACAAATAATCAAATATATGTAAAAATAAGCTTATTATAAATATATAAATATCATTTAATCCTAAAAATAAGTATTAATACACTTTAAAATAATTTATTCATTTAATAATTATATAATGCATTGAAAATTAATATGATTAGACATACCAAAATTAATAAACTATATCATCATAGACCACTAGTAATATTAGATTGACATAATTAATGATTTAGCATATAGCTAATTTTTTAATAGTTTAAATGGTGTAAATAATTATTTTATTAGAAATATTAAAATTAACAAGTTTTAGATATTTTCATTGGGTACTTTATTCTTCGTGGATACGGATAATGTTGGATATTTCATATTTTTGTCGAGTACGAATCCTAAACCGGATGAAAAAAACATTGAAAATCGAATCCAGATATATCAACTTGAAATCCACGTTTAAAACGAATACGGAACAGACTCCATATTAGCGTTTTAACCCAACACGAAATCCATATTAAAAATAAATACAAATATCATATTAATGTTTTAACCGAATACAAATACGGATAATTCGCCGCTCAAAGTGATCAGATGATGAATCGACCTAGCTGGCGTGCGGTCAAGAAGACCCCGGGCAACGCAAGCAAAAGTACAGAACACATCCGGCCCGGGGGGCATGTCTCCCCGTCAAACGGTCTTCCTCATCACCGGCGCCTCCTCCGGCGCGCGGCGAGGACCTCCGCGGCAAGGTCGTCCTCGTCACCGGCGCCTCCTCCGGCATCGGCGAGGTCAGTCAGTCAGTTAGTCATCAGCGCCCTCGTCTTTATTTGTTTACTGTGCCACCTCCGATCCAACCACAGCCAGGCCAGGCTAGCTCCGTGCACTCTGCGCTATACACCCTCCCAGGTCTTTTACTAGCTAGGCCCTGCATGCTTTGTACATGCAGATCTTTTATGGTTCCACTTCCACAGACGCAAAACTACCTTTTTATTTTGGTGCTAGTCTTTAACTTGT